>JAOBSW010001246.1:0-213274 GCA_026214975.1 Gentiana macrophylla | reverse complement strand
GAGAATAAATTAAATAGTTGGTCTATTTAATGAATATGCAATATTATTTATTTGGTAAATAATATGTAAAGTAGAAAAGACATTTTCTATTAAAATTGACTAAAAAAGTGGCGCCCCATTTGAGATAATTAGGAGAAGAAATTTTTCTAGATTGTGTCACATGTGTAAATTAATTATTTATTTATTAAATAATTAATGGAAAATTAAGAGATTGTTTTTTTGGGAATTATCTCTCATTTTATAGCAAAAATATCTTTTCCTTATAGGAATAGGTTTTTGTGGTGTGAAAAAGATAACTCACTTGACTAGTTATTTTCTTATATAAAGAGAGTTCCTCCTAACACAATTCACACAATCAAATTGGCGCCACCACTAAATAAAAGGAAGAAAAATTAGGCGAGGATCGATATCCACCAGTCGTCGCTAGGAGATACAATCCGGAAGACTACGGCTTCTCCCTTGGTCGATTTTATCATCTCTCTCCGGTATGGGTAAATCTACTAACCTTCTCGTAGGATTAATTAGTTATGTCTCATAACGTATATCGCATAAGCTTCCGCTATGCTAAGATCGAGTGTCTCGATCGATGCTACTACTCCTAGCAATTAGACCCTGAAGTATCAGAGAATTTGCTCCTGAAGGTTGATGAGAGTTATGAGGAAACCTGGCCTGGGTGTAGTGAAGGTCAAGTGCGAGTAATATAGCCTATATCTTCTGTGGATTTAGGAGGAACAATTCATAGACCTTCCTGGCACAAGTTCTTTGACTTGCAGTTGACTGGTAAGCTGTTAAGATCATCGTTAGAAGAGCCACCAAGGAACCTAACGTTGAAACCTTTGCCATCTCACCTGCAGTACGTGTACTTACAAGATGATGCTCTCCCCTTATAATTTCAGCATCATTATCACCTTTAGAGGAGGAGAAACTTTTAAGAGTACTGAGAGAGCACAAGGGAGCGTTTGGGTGGACGATTGCAGTTATTAGAGGAATAAGCCCATAAGTGTGCATGTATAAGATCTCTGTAGACCCTAAGAAGAAAGCGGTAGCACAACCTCAAAGGAGGTTGATGCCACAACTGAAGGATGTTGTTAAGAAAGAGATCATAAAGATGTTGGAGATGGGAATCATTTTCCCAATTGCAGACAGTGCGTGGGTAAGCCCGATTCATGTGGTGCCCAAGAAAGGAGGATTCACTGTCCAACCTATTGAGTTTGATGAGCTAATCCCTGTAAGACTAATTACTGGACATCGAGTTTGCATAGACTTCAGGAAACTAAATGATGCAACTCGTAAAGATCATTTTCCCTTGCCATTCATTGATCGGATGTTAGATAGATTAAGTGGCCTTGCATTTATTGTTTCTTAGATAGATATTCTAGTTACTATCACATTCATATTACCCCTGAAGACCGAGAGAAAACAACTTTCACATGTACCTATGGAACTTTTATGTACAATCGCATGCAGCATTCCAAAGGTGCATGATGTCATTATTTGCGGACATGGTGGAAGATTTCCTAGAGATTTTCATGGATGACTTCTCTGTATTTGGAGATAGCTTTGATAAATGCTTGGACAATTTGAGTAAATTGTTGAAAATATGTGAAGAGACCAACCTTGTACTTAACTGGGAGAAATGTCATTTTATGGTTACAGAAGGAATAGTGTTGGGTCATAGAATTTCAAAGAAAGGAATGGAAGTTGATAGAGCAAAGATAGAGGTAATAGAGAAGTTACCTCCTCCAACAAACTTGAAGACGTTGCGAGCCTTTCTTGGCCACGCAGGATTTTATAGGAGGTTTATTAAGGACTTCTCTAAAGTTTCTAAACCTTTGATGGAATTACTTGCAAAGGATGTAACTTTCGTATTTGGACACATTGAAGCGAATGCTTATAACCGCCCCAATTCTGGTATCACCAGATTGGAACAAACATTTTGAGCTTATTTGTGATGCAAGCGACATGGCAGTTGCAGCAGCCCTGGGATAAAGGGAGGATAAAATCTTTAAGCCTATCTATTACACCAGTTGTACCCTTAACAGTGCCCAGAAGAATTATGCGACTATAGAAAAGGAACTCTTAGCTGTCATCTTTGCATTTGACAAGTTTCGACCTTACATGATAGGATCGAAAGTCACTTTATTCACTGACCATGCAGCTTTGAAATATCTTTTAACCAAGCAAGAATCCAAGCCGATACTGTTAAGATGGATTATAATCTTACAAGAGTTTGATGTGGAAATCAAAGATAAAAAGAGACCAGCGAACCATGTGGCTGACCACCTGTCAAGGTTAACTTTGCTGGAAGAAGAGCAACCGACTGAGATTAAGGAAAGCTTTCCTGATTAACAACTTTTTTCCGTCTCAGTGGTAGCTCGGGTTGAATCTCAGATCCGATATCATACATCAAGAGTGGGTAAGGTATACCCTTGGTTTGCTAACATTGTGAATTATCTAGCAGGAAAGTACTTACCACTTCAATAATGCAGATAAGAAGAAGTTCTTCACATATCTGAAGTATTATCATTGGGATGATCCCTACCAATACAAATTGTGCCCTGATGCCATTCTTAGGAGATACGTCCACGATGATGAGATTCCAAGTATTTTGCACATGTGCCATGCTAAAGAAGCTGGAGGTCACTATGGGCCAGACAAGACATCAGCAAAGGTACTGCAGTGTGGATTCTACTGGCCAACAATTAATAAATCTGCTTACGAGTTTACAAGATCCTGTCATTCCTGTCAAATGACTAGTAATATTTCTAAGGGGAATGAGATGCCACTGCAGAGTATCTTAGAAGTGGAGTGATGACGGTTAAAATAGTCTATCATACGGTGTCAATATTCTATCCATTATGAGCTAAAAATTAATGTTTCGACCTATAAATATGAACTGCTTGAGTTGAATAGCATATGTCAGGTTCGTGAGTTGAGAAATCTGCACTTAGCATTTATTTTCCCTATTTCGATATTATTTCATGTATTATTTGATGATTTTCAGGAAACGGAATATTGGGCTGAGTATGATGGACGAATCTGGAGTGGACTGAACAAAAGGAATGGGCTTAGGGTATTCCAGAAGCATCCAAGTTAAGTCGGTTGAAGAAAAAAGACAAAAGTACCCCCGGAAACCCAAGGTCGGTGACGACTTACCGAGGAACGAGAATCTTCCGAAACATGTTTTCTTGGACGAGGGGTCGAACTAGTTGTTCCTAAGTCTGTTTAGATAGCTATAAATAAGAGGCCTCACCTACGAACACAAGTGTACAATTTTCGAGACAAAAGTTCTTAGTTCTTTACTTTATTTATTTTATGAGTTCTGGTCGGAGAGACGACGATGTCGCCGCCTAGGGAGAGATCCGAAGGAGATCTACGCTCATCTTCGAGGGTTTGATTTTGTGTCTTTTCCAAGATGTAGATCTATCATTGTTCTATTCGACTACTATGTTTTAATTGTTTATTTAGTTTAATTATGTAGTAGTTAGTTTATTTTGCCCAATGTGTTATAGATCTGATTCGTTGGTGAAAAAATCATGAAATAGTAGTTTCGTTCTTCAGATCTACGACGGTCTATATCAGTAGATCTGAATACCTAGTAAATTACTAATTCATGATAATCGGCGCCAGCTACGTTGATCGATAGATTTAATTTACATGTTTTTAGCCTGATCAACTATTTGCATGTTATCGTAAATTAACATCAAGGACTGTTAGTGAAGTGTTAATTTGGACATTATCTAGAATGGACCCTAGGAACGTGCTGGTCAATGTCGACAGCTGTCTAGGCGGGTTTGCGGTATGGGTTAGCGCTTAATATCTACAGCTCTGGTTCTTTATGCGTACGGGCTATTACGGACAAATTAAGAAGGGTAGCTTGCGTATAGATTATCTACTGCCATTGTTGGAGTAGATAGGGTTAGGAGTTGTACCCGTAGTTGAACAATGAATAAATTCACCAATGGGGAGGACTGTTTCATGTGTGGGGGGAATAACTAATTACATATATTTGAACTAATACCTTAGAAACTCTAGTTTTCTTCGTTGAACTTAGATAATCTTGCTTGCTGATTGTTACGAGATTTACTTCTGTCTATATTATAGTTGGTCGTAGCCGTTATCGTGACATGCTCAATATTAATAATTAGATGTTCTTACGAGTCTCTGTGGGATTCGACCTTTACTCGCCAGTACTCTACTACGATAGACCTAGTCCTATTGCTAGTTAGTGCCTTGCACGCGATCAATTCGAGTGATTGGCTTTAGGCCAAGTGGGAGACTATTGAAATAGTGTCCAAAACCCAATCGGGTTGGACCGGATCCGACCGGGTCGGATCATTTGTACTATTTCTTTATGTTTATACATATATTAAAGGACTTTTCTGTTGTCATATATTTGTTCTTTTAAAGAAGCAGTTATGAATTGTTATATGATAACGTCCTTAGTATTCAACTGTGATAGAGAAACCATGATAGGCGATTATGGTTGATGAGATCTCTAATCACTTTAATAATTTTGATACTTAAATATCTCTTGGCTTATGTACTATTAAACATGGCATTGATAGTACAAACAGGCTAGCACGTATTAGATGTCTTCTGTCTTTAAGGGCAGGGACAGATCTCGTCTATTGAAGTGTAGAGACACTTGAACTGTATGTGGACGTATATTAGAGAATACGTACGTTAGACTGACCCACTTACTCTGTTAAGTGTCATACTATGTGACAGTTGTGTAATTATCCTTATGACCGGAGTCTTTATGGCATCACGGTGTGGATTTTCATGCTTTGACACTATTGAGGTTTCCCCTAGCAACATGGCGATAATGCGGTAGTGATTGGGTGTAATATTGAAGCATGCGAAGTATACATGTTTGGTCGTCTGGAAATCACGTACCCTATCAGTAAGGGTGAATATCCGAAAGGGCCTCATTATAAGGAATGTCTTACTCTCGTGAATCTTTGCAAAGAGGAATTAAATGAGTTACTTCGAGAGAGCATGATATCCAGATTATAAGATACGGTCGTTGATGTTCGACACTCGACTTATGACCGTATGGATATTATTACAGCGATAGGATTCTATTTACACGGTAACTGTTTCACATGAAAGGTAGTAGTCATTGCATTTGACTCTTCTGATGATTAGGGGTCACGGTGTGTTGCTATACGCTATCCCGTGATCCTTAGGTATGAAGGGCATTTTCATAATTTGCACTTTGTGTCCACGGCCAACATATTCGGAAGCCTATCGGGTCACACTCATGAGAACATCTAGCCGGATTAAAATGCGGTTATTGTGATAACCAAATAAGAAAAGTTTTATCTCGACTATAAAGTGTTGTTGTGAGTATTTAATATGGTGGTATTTATTTATTATGAATAAATATAATACAAGATATTAATAATATTGATTAATTATTGGGATAAACACAATGAGTTATAGGCGTGTATATATATATTATATGTGTATAATGCAAGTTGATTAATCATAATGTTATTAATATATATATATATATATATATATATATATATATATATATATATATATATATATATATATATATATATATATATATGGAACACACATATGCATACATTTGCATATGTTTGATATAAGTATTTTGGTAACAAAATAAAGATATTTTAAAGATATTTTTAAATTTAGATTTTGACAATATCTTATAAATATTTAATATAACATATTGGGTATTAAATGAGATAAATCTAGAATATATATATATATATATATTAGTTTATTTGAAAAATGTTTTCTTTCTCCTCTATCAATTAGGAAGCTTTTCCCAATCAAATTGGGATGTGTATATGGCGCCACTTTCATTATAAAAGGGGAGTGGGTGCCAAGCTCATTTCTATCACAATTAGAAGAGTTCTAATTTACTACAAAATTGAGAGCTTCTTAGAGAGGATTTTGAGAGAGAGAAAAAGTCGGTCTAGCAACCGAGTTTTTCTGGTAGCAATCCATTATGGGATTCCGGTGGGCTGTTCGTGTGGATCACCGGTAGGGGCCGAACGCTTAGGCGGCTCCGTGCATCACTACTCTCCTTAGACGGTCAAAGCGTCGATCTTTTAGATCAAGCAAGGTAACCATCATCTACTACTTATTTGTTTATTGCTTAAACGAAGTCAATCCTAGTTAAAGGAAATAAGATTTTTTTATTCCGCAGCATTCCCGCATAGATTTCCTAACATTCGCAACACTTAACTCGGAGTTAGTTTTTTCGAGATCTTGTTGAATGATTTGAGTAATTATTGGCCTCAGTGTTTCCAACTGCACACCGCCAACAATAGGTATAGTGCCATCGCCTTGCAGGTTTGCGGATGTAGATGCATAATCTGTATGCCGCAACTGGCTACGTCGAGCGTCCTCTTCATCAATTTCGGGATGCTCACGTTCCTTGGCATGACCAGAGGCATGGGCCGGTGTGTTTCTGATGGGAAAGACCGATAATTGACCGGCAACCCTAGTGAAATTACATACTGCCTATCTTCGGCGGTTCTCAGAACGTCATCAGGCATTCCTACCTGAATACAGGAAATAAAAATTGTTTTATACACAATATATTTAAAATGTGGATTGATAAAAATGATAATACGATACTTACCCATACAACAAACTCTTTGGAGGCCTGTTTAACGGAATACACCCCGCCGTTCGAACATTGCCATCTCAACATGCTAGGATGATCGTTCTCATGTCCCTCTCTCAATAATGCGTAATTCCTCTTCTGAACGATGGCTGGAATGGCATGAAAAGACCACAAATGTTACGCATATATAGGCAACCTACTACCGTTGGCTTAAGCGCCTTCATATCAGTTTTCGGCCGAAGTAACTGTAGGTGTTGTACTTGTTTACACCAGTTCCACATGAACTTAGTAAAGAGATACTCCCCTCATGGATAAGTTTTGACTAGTTCTAGGTCCTTGATGATATAAAATATCTGGCTCGGTATTACAGTTCCAGGGTCTTGTCCGATTAATATGCCATAAATAAAATACACTAAAGCCATCCGATATAAGGTTTCGTTGTCGCATCGCTGCTAGGATTTTTGTCAACGTGACAGCCCCGGTGCACTTTATTAGTTGACAAGGCTCCTCAAAACACCTTGAGAATCGATGCAATTGAATGTTTGTATCTCCAAATCTAAACCCGCATTGTCATTGCAAACTCTCTTTTACCGAACTTCACATTATTTTCGGCAATCTTAAAATGAAAGTTGTCGTCGTGGTCGGGATAAACCATTTGGAAATACAAGAATGCTATTAGCCGCCCTTTGTACTCCCAGTTACCACGATACCAAGTAATAAATTGACCAGACACTGATTCTTCCAATCTAGTTAAGAAGGTACCATTGCCGTGACTATACTGCACCAACTCGGATTATAGTTTTTCATAGATTACTTTTTCCGAATGGAACCTCAGTTGGGTATCAAAAACCTTATCATGCGGATGAATATATTCTCCGTGTGTCCCAGCTGTGGAAAGCTACGAGTGATTATAAATACACATGATTATTTAAATATACACATGATTAATTAATTGCAAGAATCAGTGTCATCTCTCTTAACATTGCAAAAAAATTACACACACACACACACACACACACACACACATGATTATATATATAATCATGTGTGTGTGTGTGTCTTTGTAACTACAAGTGTGTTTTTTATGATGTTAAGATTTGATATTTTTCGTAAGTATAGTATCTATATATAATATGTATAGTATAGTATAGTATATATATATATATATATATATATATATATATATATAAAGTAAATAGGATTGTTTCAAAAAAATAGTAAATAGGATTTGTACGTGTGTGTATGTATATATATATATATATATATACATACATACACACACACACACGTACAAATCCTATTTACTATTTTTTGAAACAATCCAATTCACCTTATATATATATATATATATATATATATATATATATATATATATATATATATATATATCACTTTTACTTACAGAAAATATCATCTCTTAACATTGCAAACACACGTGCGCACACACACACATATATATATACAAAAGAATCTCATATTCACCTGTAAAAGCGGAGACCAAGTATCATCAGCTTGTCAACCGGTATAAATCTAAAGGAAATGAACAAGAAGGGATCAATCATTAATTGTTCCTAAAAGCAAGAATAAACCAGTCGATCAATATCAATGTAGTATTATTTTCTCTACTCCGGAGGAATTACTTGAAAGCAGCAATTTTGTCGCATCAGTGATTACTCTGAAGGTGATGAAAAGTTACGTGTGTGTGTGTGTGTGTTCGTGTGTTTTTGCGATGTTAAGATATGATATTTTCTGTAAGTATATGTGAAAATGACTTCACACAGTACCTTTTATAATTGTCTGTCAAAAAGAATGACACAATTATTAATAATCGAAATACTTATACATATATATATATATATATATATATATATATATATATATATATATATATATATATATATATATATATATATATATATATATATATATATATATATATAACCGAAATGTCTTATCATTTGTTTTTGTTTTTGGGAATGTCGTTGTTTTGTGTTGTGTTGTGTTGTAACGTTAGAGGGGTAGTAAGATAAGAAAAGAATAGTGTTTTTACCAACGTCATAGAATACTTGATGATGACGAGGGAGAACAGATGCCAGACGGAGACGGCAGAACAGAACTTATATTTTCAATCTAACGTGTGCCTCACTTCTGGTTAAGGATTTACCAGGCTGCTGGGGACAGGAAAAGATGCTCTATTGAGCAGACCTAATGAAATTTTCTACGAGCTACCTTCTAGGAGCCCAAATACAAAGCCTGGGGATTAGGCATGACACAGCGGATCAGAAAAAATTGAAAACTCCCGAGGGAAAGCATGCAATTCTATGAACCTCATCAGGCCGAGGCGTACCATGGAATTCAGTTCAAGAAATTTGTTCTTGTATTTTCAAACAACATTAATTTGTCATATTACACATTTCAAAGTTAACTAAGGCATACAATACTACAGGCATTTATACTAATCCGTTTCAAAATTAACTAAAGAATACAATACTAGTGGCATTTATACTTCCCGTGATCAGTCCTACTCATTGTCAAAATTAAGTCATTAGCAATACTACTACTATCATACATTACACTATCATAAATTACACTACATTATTCAAATAAAAAATTATAACACTATCATACATATTCTCACATATTGAATGTTACATGAACACCAATAAACAAATAAATTTACTTCTAAGAACCTCATCATACATTTATCATAACATACATTAATTGAATTCCAATCCAACAATAAAATCACACACTATTGAACATGAAACATGAAATTCTCTAAATTATACATGAATGTTTGAATTTTACATGAACACAATTAACCCTAAACATCAATAAACCATAAACCCTAGGCTAATAATAGCTTAACATTACATATTATTGATGTTCATACATATGCATTCGAATTATAAGCATCATACATATCCTTTCGAATTCTAAGCACTTCATCATATATATAATCATACAATACATGAATTCAAATCTAAACCATAAACCCTATAACACTGTTGAATTACAATCGAACATATAACATGAGAAGGCTGTCAACATCAAATAACATCAATTTGAATTCCAATTCGAACATAAATCAATTTTCAATACAATCAAACACTGTTGAATTCCAATAACATCATGGTGAAATAAACCGTAAAAGGCTATCAACATCAAATAACAAAATTTAATAAACCGTAAACCACTCACAGTAGGTGCTTCTTGTTCATTAGGATTAGGCATGGTGAAATCGTCCAAATTTGCTCTGAGAAGGCTGTGAAATGGTGAAATCGTCCGGATTTCGGTGTTCTATGTGTTTTTTCTGTGGAGTAGATGAAAAAGCTGTGAAATGGGCGAAATGAGGAAGAAGACAGGATAAGGGTTTCAAATTTGACATTTCCGTCGAAATTTGGACGAGGCGTCCTCTATTTCGACGAGGCTATGAAATGTATCCGTCAAAATTTGGACGGATTCAGTATTCTGACAAAAAAGGACGGAATCCATCCAAAATTTGGATGAGCCATCAATATTGTGACGGAATATGTCACAATTTGGACTGAGCATCCAAATTTTGGACGGATTCTGTCCTTTTTGGTCAGTTTGTGTATTTGGACGGAAATGAATGAATATTTGGATGTTTTGTCCATATTTGGACGAAATCGTCCATATTTGGACGGGGAACCTGAAAAAAAAAGTCAGAAAATGTTTGACCTGAAAAAAAATGTTAGAAGATACAGTGGCCTAATTTACCAATTTCCCGCATATTGTGATCAAAAGAAAAGGAATTTGAACTTGATTCCAAAAGGAAAGTTGTAGATAAAAGTGTTTTCGGCAACATATAGACATTTTGGGTCATTTGGAGGTGTTTAACCTGTTCAAAACAGAAGAATAACTTAAAGTATTGCTGCAAAATAACTTAAGAATAACATGAATTTTCTGAACAATCCATAATGATTATCGAGTTGATGTATAAAGAGAAATTATAGGATAAACAAGATCTATCTTTCTAATATTTTCCAGAATTTATGGAGTAGGGGAAATGGTTTTACATGAAGAGAAAACACGGAAACAAAAGGCAACCACTCGTGTTGGATAAAGCCAACCACGAGGATGATGAAAACTATGTGCCAAAGCAAGAAACCTTTAACACTAATAATTGAATTGAGTGAGAAACACTTAGAAATGATAGGATTGTTTATGGAGTTCGTATGGAACCCATGTCGAGCAAAGCAATGTCAAAGAATTTTGATGAACACAAACCAAGCAATTAACAGTGAAAGGAGAAATTGGAGGATTTGTAGAGTCGAATCAGACAACCTACTCTACAAAGGTTGGCCAAGTCAAAAGTTGACTCTTATATGGAGGTGTAAGGGAAAGTGGAAAGATTAGAATAGTGAATGTAAATAGAATTCAACCAAGAGGACCTCGACTTAGGTGTAGGCATAAGACTCCGATCCCAAAGATTTACTTAAAGGGGTTTCACTTAATCCTATGTGGCATGGTTTGGTTTAGAGGCTTCATCCGTAAGGATTGATTGCTTAACGGACTAACTTACTAGTCTCCTTGTAGTTTTCTTAACCATATGTCAAGAAGAAGGGTCAGATAAGCCCCTAAAGAGACTTATATAATTCAACTTAAGCTACGAACTTAGACGTAAGATAGGAACTTTCTCTCTGATACCAACTGTGACGTCCCGTCCCGGATACCGAGTCATTATCTGGAAAGAACGCCCAACATGCATTAATTAACTTTTTAAATCGTCAAAAGTAATATATACATAAGCCTCGTAACAATCAACCAGAGTTAAAGCGGAATAAATTAAAACTAAAGATAACTCGGAAAAATAATGTCAAACGACAAACAACGGATCACCAAGTCCCAAAATCTACGTCTAAGAAAACTGACCGACAAAACAATGAAATAAATGTTGTTGTGAATTATAACATCCCAAATGAAACTAAAAAGATACTAAAGTCTATCTCTCAAAAACTGAATAATAAATTGCATAAAATAAATGTTCAAGTCATCATAACTTTAGAGCTCAAACGTCAGCTCCGTCAACTGTTGAAATAGTGTCCTAAACCGAATCGGGTTGGACCGGATCCGACCAGGTCGGATCAATTGTACTATTTATTTATGATTATACATATATAAAAAATGGCTTTTCGGTTGTCATATATATTTTCTTTTAAAGAACTAATTATGAATTGTTGTATGATAACGTCCTTAGTATTAAACTGTGATAGAGAAACCATGATAAGAGATTATGTTTGATGAAATCTTTAATCACTTTAATAAATTTGATACTTAAATGTCTCTAGGCTTATGTACTATTAAATAGGGCATTCATAGTACTAACAGGCTCGAACATATTAGATGTCTTCTGTCTTTAAGGGCAGGGATAGATCTCGTCTATCGAAGTGTAGGGATAGTTGGACTGTACGTGGACGTGTATTAGAGAATGCTCACGTTAGACTGACCCACTTACATTGTTAAGTGTCACACTATGTGACAGTTGTATAATTATCCTTAGGACCAGAGTCTACATGGCATCACGGTGTGCATTGTCAGGTTTTGACACTATTGAGGTTTACCTTTGCCACAGGGCGATCATGCGGTATTGCTTGGGTGTGATACTGAAGTATGCGGAGAATACATGTTTGGTCGTCTGGGAATCGCGTACCCTATCAGTATGAGTGAATATCCGAAAGGGCCTTCTTATAAGGAATGTCTTACTCTCATGAATCTTTGCAAAGTGGAAGTGAATGTGTTACTTCGAGAGAATATAATATCCAGATTATAAGATACGGTCGATGATGTTTGACACTCGACGTACGACCGTATGGATATTATTACAGCGATTGGATTTTATTTACACGGTAACTGTTTCACATGAAAGGTTGTAGTCATTGCATTTGACTCTTCCAATGATTGGGGGTGACGGTGTGTTGTTAGCCGCTATTCCGTGATCGTTGGGTATGAAGGGCATTTTCGTAATTTTCACTTTGTGCCTACGGCCAACATATTCGGAAGCCTATCGGGTCACACACATAAGAACATCTAGCCGGATTAAAATGTGGTTATAGGTTATAACCAAATAAGGAAAGAATTTATCTCATACAATAAAGGTTATAGTGGTAAATTAATATGCTGGTATTTATTTATAATGAATAAATATAATACAAGATATTAATAATGTTGATTAATTAAATATGTATATAGATACATATATTTCAAAATATATATGTATATATATACATGTATTTTGAAAATTAATTAATAATAGTATTATATTAATTGATTAAACATATATATATATTTGGGTATATATATGTGGCGCCACTTTCCAAGTATATGAGTTATATTTGGATTGTGCACATCAATTAATAATATAAATAGTATTACCTTATATTAATATTAGATATTAATTAATATAGATTTGCACAAATGTGTAAATTGATTTATGGTAATAAGATGAAGATAGTGAATGTTAGATATTGATAATATCTTGGAAATATTTAATATAAGATATTAAATTAAATGAGATAAATCAATAATAGGTACTTTCCTTATTTTATTAGGAATTTTTTTTCTTTATTATCAATCTGCAAGAAGCTAATCCCAATCAGTTGGGGAATATGATGGGACGCAGGTTACTCCTATAAATAGGAGGGCTTGGCTAGCTCTTTTGTACAACACAATTCCAAGAGACTAATAGTTTCTTGTGAAAAATAGAGAGCTTTTTAGAGAGAGATTTGTGAGAGAGAAAATGTCAGTCTAGTAACCGAGTTTTTCTAGTAGCAATCCAATGGTGGATTCCGGTGGGTTGTTCATGTGGACTAGCGGTAGAGGTTGAACACTTGGGCGGCTTCGTGCACCACTACTCTCCTTAGACGGTCAAAGTGTAGATCGTTTAGATCAAGCAAGGCATTCACCGTCTACTTCTTTTATGCTTGTTGTTTAAACGAAGTTGATCCTGGTTAAAAAGGAAATAAAATTTTTAATTCCGCTGCGTTCCCGTATATATTTCCTAACAGTGGTATCAAAGCGAGTTTCGAGCTTAAGCAATAAGCATGTTAATTTGGGTAGTTAATTTTATCGTTTAAATCACGTAATTAAAAGATGAAACATTTTTTATTCACAAAACGATACATGAAAAGAAATAAAAAGGGGGTTGGGTGGTGCTCGGCTGACTGGCGGCGGCAGGGCAAACTGCTACCGGTGTCGGTTGTCTCGTCAAAGGTGTGGTTAATCTCCAAATTTTTGTTTTATGTATTTTGTGTTTTCAATATGGTTCATAGTTGTGATTGATATCTCTTTGTTTAGTTGATGTCATGTGGCTAACTAATGGTTCAAATAGTTTGGACCATTGGGATGCTACATGTCATTTTTTGTTAAATATGACTTGGCTTTAAATAATCTAGGCCATTCCAAATTTTGTTTAGACTAGGCCCAGGCCCTTCTCAAAATATTTGATTTTGGAAAGGTTGGTCCCTTTTGGTTTAAGAACCAAAAGCATCCCCCTTGGTTAGGAATCAAAAGGAAAGAAACAAAAGAGACTTAATTTTAATTTTGATTTATTTTTGGAATAGTTCTAATTGATTAAAATTAAAATTAAAATCGTTTAAAATTAATCATTAATTTTATTTCGATTAAAAATCAATCAATTAATTAAATGTTAATTAGTTAATTGATTGGATAAATTTATTTGATTGATTAAATGTTAATGAATTATTTAAGACACCAGTAGTTAAATTTTAATTTATCTTTTTCATAAGATGTTATTGTATGGATTAGGAGTTATAGATATAATGTGATTATATGCACCCGATTGATCATGGACTTGACCAATAGGATAGATGTGTGTGATGTAGTTTATGTTGGTTTTCAAATTGTCCTAGGCCGTTATGAAGAACGTGACCTAGTTTATTTTATGCATTATCTTATTCCCGTTAGCTCCCCACCGTGTGCGGCGGGTGTATATATTTTATTAGAAAACATTTATGTAACAAGAATGGAGCGGAAGATGGTGAATAAAGAAAGACAAAAATAAAGATCCCTTTGGAGAATGAAGTATTAAAGATCCTATTGGCAGTACCTTTAGATTGTGACCCGCTGTTTCGTCAGTTAGTATTCGAAACCACACCTAGGAAAAGTCCATGATCATACCTGTTACTTTACGCATTTATTTATTTTGTGCTTGTATTTATTTTATACGATACGCAAGATGCATGACTATGCATGATCTACATGATTGTGTAGGATGTATGTCTATAGAGATAGATATACATGACGAGACCATAATTAGAAATTAATTAAGTGAATTAGTTTAATTAAATACTCTCACCTCAAAAGAATCAAGTCGAAATTGCCTCCCCATATTATACTGACGGTGAAGAACCTTTGTTCGGATCCAACTCATCAGCCAAAGCAAGGGGTTGACCTACCTCGGGTATATCGTCATTATCGAGATATGATTATATGAGATCTCATGAATATTGGGGTTATGACTTGACTAAAAATTATCTCGGCCACCAGCCAAGGCGGGGTCGTTTTGATTTTAGAGGCAAGGGTTTGACTATTTCATAAGATGAAAATTGTCAAAGAGTTGACTAGTCAAACAACAAGAGTCGTATAAGATACGATTGACAAAGAGTTCTCTACCTATCAGACTATTTTTGGCCCACCAGCCAAAGCAGAGGGTCGCGGCAGTTTAATGGGATCTTGGACACTAAAGAATATTTGAAAGATTCTTGAAAGTCAATTGGGAGTAGTTGACTAGTGGGAGCAAAATCATAAACCAAAAGACCATTTTTGATTTTGCGTTTATAAACAACAACACTCTTTTATCTTTATTTTTATGTTGTAGTTTTTAGCAAACTTTTATATTTATGTTTTTATTCTCGATTAGTAAAACCAAATTATGACTGTTACATTTTGAGAAACGATGTAATTTTAATCCCTTTAAATAAGCAATGACAAGAGCAACCCCGTTATAGTAGTTAGAGACAAGGAGACTACATATTTGATGCAGTGCTCCAAGACTTTAATTATTAATGAAAAATGGAAGCTCTTGATATGATCGAATCACTTGACATTAGTTTCAACGAATTAATCATATATCCGATACGATCCAATATGATCATTCTGTAATAAGATGACAATTAATTCAAACAATAAGAATGACTGCATCAAATTTCGGAAAAGTTGTTTTCAAAATTGTAAGATTTAAGTATTGACTTAATTCTTTAATCATTGCTTAAAGGTTAATTAAATAGTCAATGTTTTGAATGCGATTCAAAATGTTAAATAAACTATTTAATAAACTTTAGATTTTCAATATGAAAGGAAATTAAAGACATAGCACTTGTGATATTTCTCAAAGTCTTATGAAGACTACAGTAAGAAATATTTCAAGTGCTTGAAAGATAAAAAAGAAAGTTACGGCATGTGCTTAAATAGAGAATTTATTGAAGTTTCAATTCTAGGCAAGTGTGTTGAGATAAATCCATCTAAGTTCAAGTCAACTCTTAGATATATGATATATTATGAGTATGATTAAATTAGAACAAATTCAATTGTAAGGAATAAATGTTATCCCGATAAAGTTGAATGGTCAATGAATCTGACATACTAGATTGGTGTCACTATATAATTGATACATGTGATGAAATCTCAACTAAATGTTTATATGGCTGTTATCCTTGATATTTTGTGGTTGTTCTAGACATAGTCTCTGATGAAGAGAATCGTATATTCAAATGTCATTCTGACGATGTCTGAACTGCGTGATTATGAATCATGTGGGTAATACGTATCTTATCTAAAGATGACTAAAATACCCTTTTATAAAAAGGTTATAAAATCTAGAAAGTTGTCTAAATCCTAAACATACCGATGTTTGTTGGATTATGACAATTAAAGCCACGAATAATTGTTTATTAATCTCTATGACTATTTTTGGAATAGTTGAATGTACTTGGTGAAGTACAACAATTCAAAAAGCCCGAAAAGTTCGAGCTAGTACAAATATGAGATTGATGAGCTATTCAGGAATTAATCTCCAATTGGATTGAAGCAATCAATACCTAACGGGGGTTTCAGAAGTCGTCTGAAATAGAATCAGATTCTCTCTTGAAGGATACCATCTTTGGGATATGCAATTAGATTGTGTTCCTAAAATGGAAACAACACTTTATATGGTAAAGGTGTGACGTAAGCCATGCAAAGTATCCCTTACATGTTTTGGGATAGTGCCCTTATATGATACATATACTTAACCGAGTTCCAATGAATAAAGGTTGAATAAATTCCATATCAGATATGGAATTGATGACATCAAATCCATCTTAACCGATGATTTAGGGTTGTCATGCTTCTAGCAAGCACGCATGACTGAAAGGCTTAGAACCCCAGTATGACATATGCAACTTTGTGGGATATCTTAACAAGTACACTATATGTTATTTACTTACCCGTGGAGCAAAACTATTTTTCTCCAAACACGTCATTTTCTAGAGCAAGTATCCCTTCCAAAGAAAATAGTGGGAGTAAATTTAGATCTCAAAAGAGTTTGAGAACCACAAAGAGATATTCAACCATTGGAACATGAGCATACACAACATAGCAATGAGGTGTAAAACACTGCTCAGTGCACACAAATGTTCTATAAGTCTATGGATAACCTCAAGCCTAAAAAGGCTGATGGTATGTTCATCTTGAAGAATGAATATCTCACGACTTATGAAGGATTGTTCGAAAGGCAAGATTGAGATATATGGCCAGGAGCCATAATATCTGAATTAGATTCCATCAGTGACAACCAAGTTGTGAACCTACTATGTCTTACCTAGAGGGAATGTCCCTGAAAGGCTAGCATGGATAGTAATATGATTACCATAAGGTTATAGTGACGGCTAAAGTGTACGGGGTGTAAACCTTGTGATTATATTTATGCTACCAGCTGAGCCCAGTTCTATTCAGACTATGCTTGTTATAAGTTCATATCATGGCAATATGATTGTTGGTCATATTTCAAATTTTAATGATGAGTGCTAGACTAGCTATTATAGAGCAAAAGAAAAATATGCCTAGATCAAATGTATAGGTTTATTAGAGTTTGATCTTTGTATAGGTTTGATCAAACAAGCACTGTAAGTAGGTCAGCTGACTTTATCACCAGACCTGCCTAGGTCAGTAGAGTGTCTAGGTCAGTAGACTTACTAGGGACCTGCTAAGACTGAAGGCTGAGGGTTCAAACTCAGTTATTGAAGGCTAAGGGATCAAACTTAGTATTTAAAGTCAAGGATATGGAATCAGAATTTAGGGAAGTCTGTGATTAGCTAAACTGATTACATATACCTTGTGTACAAGGTCTAATTTCCATATGTTAAGTGGTGGTTGGAACTTAGTTATGTTCAAAATGGTGTACTATAACTTCACAATAAAAATTTAGATGAGAAGAATTCATCTGAAGTGTTATTAAAACACAACAGACTTAAACCTGCTGAAAGATATGTACATCAGCAGGCTGATATACTTCAGATATTTGCTGAGTATAATTCTCGATTTAATCAAAGGTTACATTTGATGATTAAAAGGATAAGGATGGATTAAAAGCCTTGATTTTGTCAACAAATCAATGGTCAAGATAAAAGGAACATTGGAAAGATTCAGAGCTTTATCCAATGGATACAAGTCAAATGGTAGACAGTCAAAAAACTGACAAAAAGCTTGACTGACATTGTCAGTCCTATGAACATAGACAAAAAGCAAGTCAAGATGAAGACAAGTCTGAAACGGCTATGTTTGAAATTCAAACATAAGTCACAGGATTCTCACCTATAAATAGAAGACTCCTGATTCAGATACAAGTGATGAAGATGAAAAATAGATGAACATATAATCCATACGAAGTTATCAAGTTAAATCAAGAAAATCACCCTACTGACATACATTCAGCTTTAACTGACTGATCAAGAAATTTCTTCAAGTGTAACCTGCTAAAGAGGAAGAAAGAGCAGGAGAACAGTTCTGGCACAACTGTTGTGGCAGCTGAGCATGATTCAGAGAAGGACATGGTTCTAGTGGCAGGAGAGTTAGCACATCAAACTGATGTGTGGATTCTAGACTCTGGGGCATCCTTTCATATTTTCCCTCACAGAGAGTGGTTCTCAAGTTATCAGCAAATAGATTGTGGTCATATATCTATGGCAAACAGCAAGGTCTGCAAGGTAGTTGTGATAGGCTCAGTACAGTTGAGGACATATGATGGAAGATTCTGTAAATTGAGTAAAGTTAGACATGTTCCACAAATGACCAAAAACTTGGTATCTCTCAGTTCATTGGACAGCAGGGGATTTAGTTTTAAGAGGGAAAGAGGAGTGCTGAGTGTCTATAAAAATTTAGTTTTGTTTCTCAAGGGAGTCAAGAATGGGACCCTGTATATACTACAAGGGTCAGTTGTTGCTGGTTCTGCTGCTGTGGCATCTACTGAGATTCATCAGTCACAGCTTACAAAACTGTGGGACATGAGACTGGGTTACATGGGTGAAATGGTGATGCAGGTTCTTTCAGAAAGATCTTCTTAGGAAGTGTAAGGTCAAGTGATGGCCAAAATAGTGACGGTCCAACTTTGATCGGCAGTGTACTGAGTCGGATGCACTATATTAGCGAGCAAGGTCGTATCCCATGAGGAATTTATCAAATACCAAAGTCGTTTTCGGATTTAGTTTAAGTCAATCACGATGTTTCAAGTTCAATTACACTAAAATGAAATATAAACTAAAGATACTAAAGAGAGAAAGAGACATAGCCAAACCATGATCCAATTGATTACTTTCGCCCCTCTAATCGATTAACTCGGGAATGGGATTAACCAACCTACCAACCTATACTTATATCGACTCATTCATGGGTGCAAACTCCTTAGCTAGTGTAAGACGCCATGCAACAATCGAACACCCTTTGCCCGGTTCAACAGTCCGCCTTTAAGAATTTAATTGACCGAAACAAGATTAGGGAGCTAGAGTTGCTCGATTTTACAACCGATTGAACCTCACTCCCTAATCAATCTAAACAACTCAGTTGATTATAAGAAATGATCTTAAAACCCCTTTTTCCACACCCCTTCGCAACATACATTTATAAAAGTGGTGTGTGAGTTCATGAACTAGGTGTACAGTCTAATTCAAGCATTAAGAACAAGTTTTAAGACATGAATTCGTCAATATAACAACAATTAAGCACTACCCATTCCCAATTTCATCAATTAGAGAGTGATTTCATCAATCTTCACATGATTTGACTCTAAGATGTTTAGCTAATCATAATAAAACTAAAAACAACAATCAAAGATAGAATTAAAGCCATAAATGAAATAGAAACTGAAATCGATTACCAAATTCGTAGCAAAATCTGGATTACATCCAGCTTCATCAACACCCAATGTCAATCGATGGTGAAGAAGACCCAAAATGATAAAATCCAAGAGTAGAGAAGAAATTTTAGCTAGAATCTAGGCTAGATTGTGCTTAATTTAAGTAAAATATGATGTAAGAGTGAATTTAGGGAAGAAGAAGGGGAGAATTCGACCTAAAGAGGAAAAAGTGTAAGTATGAAAGTGTACAAGTGTGTAGATGTGTCTTAAAAATCTATGCAAGTCGTATTTATATGCTCCAAAAATGTGCAGGAAAAGTCTCTTTGGCGCGCCCCAAAAATGGTTCTGTGATTCTGGAAGCTCTCTGTATCAACTTGGCGCGCCCCAAACTTGTTCTGTGGCTTGCTGGGCATCCTGTATCAATTTGGCGTGCCCCAAACATTTTGGCACATGCTGAACACCTCCAAGCTCCAATTTCTTCACTTTTCCCTATTTTCTTCTATCTCCAACCATTGGTTTCATCTTTATACGCTCCATGCCGTGTCTCCCAGGCTTACCAGCACCTACATCCTGCGTCACAACATCTAACACAAACCGAGCATAATTCCGCAAGATAGATAAGGCTCGAAAATGGGCCAAAAACATCGTAAAATGCCGAGGTTTTCCATTTATAAGACGGTTTACCTCATGGTGGACGTGTAATGCGATTTTTGCCCTAAATATGGTCTAAAACTACCCGAATAAACCAAGAGTGCCGTAAAAGCGGGTTGAAACATGCACCAAAGCATAGTAAAGTTGAATCTCATCATCAAGCAATTTTGTGAGCATTATGTGTTTGGAAGCTTCATAGGACCAAGTTCTCAAAAGGGGTACACAACACAAAGTCATCACTTGATTACATTCATTCTGATTGTTGGGGACCATCAAAGGTGGAGTCATTGGGTGGTCATAGATATTTTGTGTCCTTTATTGATGACTATTCAAGGATGACTTGGGTGGTGATGATGAAACAAAGTGAGGCATTCAAGAGTTTCATGCAATGGAAGGCTCTAGTTGAAAATCAGTTGGGGAAGAAGATCTAGAGGGTTTGTACAGATAATGGTCAGGAATTCTGTTGGACTGAGTTTGATGAGTTGTGCAGAAATGAGGGTATTACCATACATCATACAGTTAGGAATACTTCTCAGCAGAACGGGGTAGTTGAGAGGCTAAATCAAACTCTTCTGGAGAGGGCAAGGTGAATGCTCTCTCATGCTGGTTTGCCAAGGAGATTTTGGGTAGAGGCTGTTACCACATCTTGCTACATAATCAACAGGATTCTTTACACAAAGATCAATCTCAAAACACCAGTTGAGATTTGGTCAGGCAAGCCTGCTGATTACTCAGTTCTAAGGGTATTTGGAAGCACAGTTTACTATCATGTTAGTGATGTGAAACATGAACCAAAGACCAAGAAAAGAGTGTTTGTGGGGTATGGTGATGGAGTTAAGGTTTTCAGAATTTGGTCATCACCAGAAAATAGAGTTATTCTCAACAGAGATACAGTTTTTGATGAAAATTCAATGCTCGGCCATCGCTGAGAGGACAACCGAATCAAACCAGCAGCAAAATAGAGAAAATCGATGATAAGGTGGAGCTTCAGGTGGAGTCAGTTGAAATGCAATAAATAACTGATCCATGTCAGTTTTCATCTGATCTGGTTGGTGAACCAGAGCTGAATCCTAGCCAGTCAGCTGAGCAATTGTCAGTTGAGCGTCAAACTGAGAACATGGGTCAGAAGAGTATAGCTGTCAGCAGAGCTAGAAGATCCAATGTTGGGGTACCTCCCAAGAGGTATGGGTTTGATGATTTGGTTGGATATGCACTTCAAGTTGCAGAAGAAGTGGATGGTTTTGAACCTTCTACTTATAGGGAAGCAATGACATGCTCTGAAGCATATCAATGGCTTGCTGCCATGGGAGATGAAAAGGAGTCATTACTGAAGAATCAAAAATGGGATCTAGTTAAATATCCAGCTGAAAGGAGAGTTGTTACTTGTAAATGGATCTTCAAGAAGAAGGAAGGGATAACTGAGGCAGAATGAGTTAAGTATAAGGCATACTTGGTTGCAAAAGGGTTCAGTCAGAAAGAAGGGGTGGACTTTGATGAGATATTCTCACCAGTAGTCAGACATACTTCAATCAGAGTGTTACTAGCAATGGTGGCACAGTAGGACTTAGAACTTGAGCAGTTAGATGTGAAGACAACTTTTCTACATGGTGAGGTAGACAAAGAGATATACATGACTCAACCAGAAGGTTTCCAAGTTCCTGGTATGGAAGATTGTGTTTGTAATTTGAAATAGTCCATGTATGGACTGAAGCAGGCTCCTAGACAGTGGTATAAAAGGTTTGACAGTTATATGATCCAATTGGGTTACAGCAGAAGTCCTTATGACTGATGTGTTTACAAAAGTCAGTTGGAAGATGGATCATACTGTAACGCGGATTTCGTGTTTAATCCCTGAAATGCGACAAAGAAAACACAAAATCGTAACAAATGAGTTTTATTAATTTTTTGAAATAAAAAGCGGTACAATCCCTATGGTCCTTTGATTCTCCTTTTTTTTGATTATTAATAGCTTCCCGGATATAGCGGAAAACTTTGAATTTGGTGATGATTTATGACTTCCCGGATATGGCGGAAACGTCTTTAATTTGAATTGAAGACTCCGGATATGGCGGAAGACTTCAAAGTTGATGAATATTGGAAGGAACTTTTGTGTTACCTTCGACCCCTTCTGTTGAAGAACTCTAGCCCTTTATTTGTTGATGAACTTTGGACTTTTGTTGATTTTCGAGCGTAGAAGATGCTTTTTGATCCTCTAGCCTTTCTTGACTTGTTGTGTATCCTTTCTTGATGTTGTAGCTTTCCTTATTCTTTTTGTGTCTTTCTTGATGTGCCCCCTCTTGTGTGTCTTCTCTTTTCTTGTTGTTCTGGTGCTTTCCTATTGTGTGGCTTTCTTCCTTCTTGTGTGTGTTCTCTTCCTTCTTGTGTCTATATCCTTTTTTTGTGTCTGTCCTCCTCAAATGACCAAGTCCCCCTCCTATTTATAATGTTGAAGGAGAGCCTTTTTGTGGAAGTGCATTTAATATAAATCAATAAAATCCATAAATTATATTTTAATGTACTTTATTATTTAATCAATTATATATTATTTCCTAATATTAAATGTAGGAAACAATACAAAATAATTTAAATTTAATGCCATATGTATTATGTGACAAATATAGCGTGTCACATATTTTTCTTTGTAAATCAACATTTGCAATTTGTTATAAATCGATTAAATCTCTATATTTTATTTTAAGAGATTTTAATCAATTATTTATTTTTATATTATTCCCTAGTACATTTGATGTGGTATACACACACACACACATATATATATATATATATATATATATATATATATATATATATATATATATATATATATATATATTGTGGTAACAACCGAAGGAGACTAAAACGGAGAGGTTCTAACACAAACTTATACCAATTTGTCTTTAACGTGGTTTCTTTTTTTTTTTTTTTTTTTTTTTTTTTTTTTTGTTCAGGAAACAATTTTATTTTCCTACCTTTTTTTTTTTTTTTTTTGGGTTCAGCACACAATTTCATTTGTTTTTTTTTTTTCTGAGGTATTGACCATTGAACTGTCTCCTTTTTTTTGTTTTTTTTTATTTCAGGATTTCATACCATGGCGTTTTTCCGCGAAGCTACGAAAAATAACCAAAAATACTTTGTGGTTGTACATCGTCCCGAAAACGCAGATCAAACTGGGTTTAAGCTCGCGGTTCATCCACCTATGAGTTGCTCTCGTTCTGACAGCTTAACCCAGGGTGCTGGCACGACGAAACAACTCTACAAGGAGCTGAGGCAGTCTCATGGGCATGTGGAGTACCTGTTATGCCCTTTGGCGAATAGTACGGAGTCTCGGAACCATACTTTTCCCACCCTTGGTCGGTGAATAGTTGATGGCGAGGTCCAATGGGGCACCTTGTTAAAAACCACTGGAGTTTTCAGCTTCATGGAGCGATACTGGGAGTGGCTCGAGGACGTACTTTCCCGTAGCATAAGCAGTTTGAAAAGGACTGGTTTATATGATTCCCTGAGCGCATCACTCTTCAGCTACTCCAAATGCCAAGCATTATCCGTGCTTTTTGTGAGGCGTGGTGTCCGGAGACGAACACACTTCACACTGATGCTGGAGAGATGTCCATCTCCTTGGTGGATTTATGGCACATTGGTGGACTCCCTGTCACTGGAGATTTGTACGAGGAGGTCATCCCCAACTTTGACGAGTTGATCGGTTCGGGCGCTCATCAAAGGGCAAAGTCCCTTCCCATGAGCTGTTGACATCTTTTTGTGGCCTATCTTCACTGCTTGGTTGGCTCCTATGACCATGAGGACCCGAAGGTTTCCCTTTCCCGGGGGGTCGATTATCGGAGCAAAAAGTCGATGGTGTACAAAAAAAGCCTGCCAGTGCAAAAAGAGGAGCGTCTCGCCCTAAGGATACTCAAAATCCTAGTGGTGACATAGCAGAAAATCCTCGGCAATGGTTCCAAAAAGACGAAGAGATGTTTGCTCGCCTTTATATCGAAGAAAAAAAACTCAAGGGAGGAGTCCTTTCTTGAGGCTTTTATTGCTCGTTGGTTGTGTTTCTCCGAGGGTCGCGGGGACTTGTTCCCGGACATTTTGGCACTCCTCCGATTTACGGTAAGAATGCTTTTGTTGTGTGGAAGAACTCCGATCATGGCGGATAATCTTCATTAGTTGGAGATGACTTGGATGCTTTAATGCCACCTTGATCTTCTCCTTTGATTTCTCCGAGGGTCGCGGTGACTTAATATCGGACTTTAGCGGTGCTCCTCCTAATTGTTGGGAGATGACCTTTGTTTGTTGAAGAACTTCCGATATGGCATGTGATATTCTGGTGTTGGTTGAAGAACATTAAATATGCCAGATGATCTTCGAATCGTTGAAGAACGCCGGATGTTGCTGATGATCTTCGAATAATGTTGAAGAACGCCGATTTGCAGATGATCTTCAAATGTTGTTGGAGATCTTGAAGGTTTGTTTGTTGCTCCTTCAATCTTCTCCGTGGTGGTTGAACGGATGGGCTTAATGCTTTCTCTCCATTTTATTCACTAATTGTTGTTGTGTTGATTTCCTCCACCCTTTTGTTATTCTTTTCCTTGGCTTTTCTTGATCTTTTTCTTTCATCTTCTTCTTCTTTTTTTTTTTTTTTGCTTCGAGATGTAAAATTTCAATTGATATGAATCTGTAAAAACTTTATTATTTCTTTTTTCCTTTAATGCCTTGCAATTTATTTTTTTGTATGAGGCCCCTCCCTTTTTTTGTATGATGGACCTCCATTATTTTTTGGGTATGATGAAACTCAACTGATACGTATCAATAAAATCTTATTATTGCTTTCTTTTTCTGGATGTCCTTTTTTTTGTATGACTGAAGTTGGAGTAACTTCACGAGCTGCCTACGTACCCCGAAAATGCTCTTTAGGGGATCAAGTCAAAAAAAAAAAATTAAAATTTTTTTTGTAATTCAATGCAAGATTAATGCAGTTTAGGCTCGTGCTTAGGAGCATTGTTTGAGTTATGCGTAAAATTTTTTGAGGAACTTGCCGTTGATTGGGCCAAGCTTGATGCCGTCTTTATCCACCAACTTGTATGCTCCATTAGTGTAGACCTCCCGAACAAAATAGGGGCCATCCCATTTTGAGGTGAACTTGTTTTTGGACTTATGTGTCAAGATGATGGGTCTTCTCACAGCAAGCACTGTTTCACCAACTTGGAATGACCTTGGGCGAACCTTTTTGTTGAATGCCTTTGACAACCGTGCTTGGTAGCATTCAAGATTCTGTTGAGCCTGGAGCCGTTTTTCATCCAAAGCTTCCAACTCTTCAAGGCAAAGGTGGGCGTTTTCTTCAATTCATCAGTTAAGCCTCTTGGATAGCGATCCTCAGCGAAGGAATTTGCCGCTCAAGAGGCAGCACAACTTCAACACCGTATATAAGCGAATATGGAGTGGCTTGAGTTGGCGTTCAAAAAGTTGTGCGGTAGGCCCATAGTGCTTCAACCATCCGTTCATGCCAGTATTTCTTGTGCCTTGCAAAAACCTTCTTCAACAAGTTGCATAACGTCTTATTGAAAGCCTCAGCAAGTCCGTTGGCCGGTGCATTGTACATGGAGGACTTGTGTTGTTTAAAGCTGAACTGCTCACACAGCTTATCCACCAAGCTATTCACGAACGGTTTTCCATTATCTGTGATGATGTAGCACGGAACTCCATAGCGATATATAATGTTTACCCGGAAGAAGCGGACTACATCCTCTTTCTTTACCTAGCGTAGTGCAACAGCCTCGGCCCATTTTGAGAAGTAATCAGTCGCCGCCAAGATGTGGAGATGTTGGCCTGATGATTTCGGCAGCGGGCCAACCACATCCATTCCCCAAGCGTCGAAAGGCCATGCTGCTATGGTTGGATGCAATGGCTCAGGAGGCTGATGTATGAAGTTGGCATGGAATTGACATGCTTCATATTTTCGAGTGTAATCCATGCAATCCTTCACCATGGTAGGCCAATAATATCCAATCCTTTTGATGTTGAAGTGGAGCTTCGGACCAGATTGATGGGAGCCGCAAATCCCGGAGTGTGCCTCCACTATGGCGTGAAGAGCTTCATCTTCTCCAAGGCAACGAAGAAAGACTCCTTCGAAAGAGCGCCGATACAAGATATCATTGTGAAGGAAAAAACGTGGGGCCTGTCACCTTATGTCAACTTTCTTTTTTTTGATCTTCAGGGAGCCTTCCATTTTTCAAGTACTCCACTAATGGATGACGCCAATCCTCTTGGTCGATTTCATAGACGCAGACGACATAACTATCATTATCTTCTTCCTTGTCTTCTTCAAAGTATGGAGGAACCACCCACTACTCACAGACGGGGACTTGCATCTTTCCATCGCCGATTGCCAGTGTCGTAGCCAAGTTTGCTAGAGCGTCCGCTTGCTTGTTTTCATTTCTTAGAACGTGCTCAATTGTGACGTCGCCAAGGTAAGCAATGATTTTTCTTGCATAATTGCAGTATGGGACTAACTCTGGATTTTTTACATCGTAGGTGCCTTCAAGCTAGTTGATGATCAATTGAGAGTCGCCATAGACGTTTAGTCTGCATTGCTTTACATCCATTGCCATCTCAAGCCCTAAGATCAAAGCTTGGTATTCAGCAACATTGTTGGAGCAACATTCCGTCAATTTGAACGAGTACGGCAGCATTTCACCTTCTGGGGAAATAAAAATGACTCCAGCACCAGCACCGTCTCATCTCGCCGCTCCATCAAAATACATCTTCCAAGGCGGAAGTACTTCAATCACCATGACATCCTCATCAGGCAAATCATCTGAGAGCTCCCATTCTGCCGGGATTGGGTGATCAGCCAAGAAGTCTGCAAGCACTTGCCCTTTGACAGCCTTTTGAGGCACATAAACAATTTCAAATTGTTGAAGTTGGAGATACCATCTTGCTAATCTATCTGACAACACAGGCTTGAAAGTAGTGCTTTAGCTTCTGGATGGCGAATATGAGCGACAAGCAGAGCTTCTCAATTGGAGAATATTTCAGCTTATGAGGAGTCATTGTTCTGCTCAAGTAATATAATGCACTTTCTTTGCCTTTGTCTTTCTCCTGAGCGAGCAGTGCACCTACGGACCGTTCTTGCACGGTGACATAAAGGATAAGAGGTTTACCTTTGATAGGGGCTGCCAAGACTGGAGCATTCATCAGATATACTTTAATGCTTTCAAACACTTTTCTACAGGAGTTGTCCCACTTGAATGGAACTCCCTTTTTCATCAGATGGATAAAAGGTTGGCACCTTCCAGCGAGGTTTGATATGAACCTTCGTATGTATGCTAGTCTCCTTTGCAGACTTCTAAGTTCATGCAGATTACAAGGCTCCGGCATTTTTATAATGGCTTCAACTTTGGACTGGTCAATTTCTATTCCTCGATGACGGACGATGAATCCGAGGAATTTTCCCGAACTGACTCCAAATGCGCACTTTAGGGGGTTCATCTTCAATTGGAATCTTCGGAGCCTATCGAAGACTATTCTCAAGTCGATTATGTGGTCAGCCTTCTTCTTCGACTTGACGACCAAGTCATCAACATAGCATTCAATGTGTTGGTGTAGCATGTCATCGAATATTTTCTGCATCGCACGCTGATAAATTGCCCCTACGTACATTCTTTAATCCAATTGGCATCACCTTGTAGCAATAGATACCCTTGGGCATTCGAAATGCTGTGAGTTCTTCATCTTCTGAACCATACGGATTTGATTATACCCCGAAGATCCATCTATGAAAGATAACACCTCGTGACATGTGTTTGCATCTACCATCAGCTCCGTGATTGGCAAGGGAAAATCATCTTTGGGGCATGCATTGTTCAAGTCTCGAAAATCAACGCAGACGCGAATTTGCCCATTTTGCTTCCTCACGAGTACCATGCTTGAAATCCATGTTGGATATCTAACATCACGAATGAAGCTTGCCTCAATGAGTTTGTTGACTTTTACTTCTATGAGAGGCACAAGGTCCGGACTAAATCTCCTTGGAGCTTGCTTAACAAGACGCGATCCCTTCTTTACAGATAATTGATGAACGACTACTTTTGGGTCTAGACCAGGCGTCTATTTATACGTCCATGCGAAGACGCCTTTGTACTCCTGCAAAAGTTCAAAGTAGACATTTTCCTCTTCTGAAGACAGGAGAGAACTGATGAAGGTTGGCCGCGGCTCATCCTGTGTGCCAAGGTTGACTTCTTTCAATTCATCGATAGTGGACTTGACCCCTTCTTCCAGCTCCAGGGGTGCTTCTTCGGCATCCTCTTCCACATCATCGTTACCGAGGGTAATGTGATAGGTGGGATAGGCCTCTTCACTAGCGGTGATTATGTATAAGGAGCCAACACTTTCTTCTGGCTCGTCTGTCCGTAATGGTGGATTTACTTCTTTTTCGTCGTATCTGACATTGCTTCCCGTATGCACCACAGTGTGTACTTTTGCTTTTAGAACATTTCCGCAATGTATGACTAAGTCAGAGTGGTGCCTAATGCGAGATGGAATTGTGCTCCTGATTTCTCTAGGGTCTACTTTCACGCTCCCTTCCTTAGTTGCACGCTTCTTGGACCACTCTCTTCCGTTTGCTCGGGTGGATCGAATGGCACTCTTCGTTGAAACTGACAATCTGTCCAATGCTGAGATACGATATTTTTTGGGCCCTAATCTCTTGAACACTAAAGGTCTTTGAGAGGGCGGCTCGATAATATTTGTCGAAGATACTTCATCGTCCATGCCGATATAGTTATTGATTGCTCTTTTTTATTGAGATACGGATAGGTGGTGAAGAGGCATATCCAAGGCCAGTTCACGAAGATCCAACAGCCCTACTACTTCCTTTTGAGGCCTTCAGTATTTTTCCAAGTTCTCCACTTTTTGCCCCTCTATTTGGGTAGGACTTCGAGATCCATGCACTGCCTTCGCAAGGAGTTTGTAGGCAATAGGGTCGAATCCTTCCTTTCATGCGGTTGGAATGGCTCCATGTTCCACAATCGGACCCTCATTGGGATGCGTAAATCCTTGCAATGGAGTACTGGACTACATGCATTCTACCTTAGAAAACGGTAGTGTTAACCCATTTAATTCTTTCGGCACCTGTGATGGGTGATTGTCTCCCTTATACTTTGGCACACGTAGAAGCACTGGAGGTTTTGACTCTTCATGCCGACTTACGTCTTTAGCTGTCATTGTTTCTTCTTTTATCATGTTTTCCCACCGTTCTTTGCTTTCTTTTGAGTTAGCATTGTCATCTTCTTTTGCAGGAACCGGCTTCAAATAGAATTTGGCATCCGCAAAGTGTGCTTCTGGTTCAGCAAAAGGATTTTCATCTGCAACGACTTTTCTCACTACCCCGTTGCGCCAATACTTGAAGCACTGATGGAGAGTTGAGGGGACGACTCTATTTTCATGTAGCCACGGCCTTCCCAACAGCATGTTGTATGAAGTTTTGGCATCGATGACATGGAAGAGCGTGCTGGAAGACATAGTATCCATTAAAGTTTCGAGTCTTATTACTCCGATTGCTCTTTGCCAGTGGAACCTCCATCCAACAACACTCGATTTACTCTTCTTCCACATGTGAATGTACTTACAAACAATGGCCGATTATGGGGTTCTGACCCTAGCAGCATATCATCATCTGTGAAGGTTATCTCAGTTGTGCATGCAATTTTTGAGCTGATTGGAGCCTCCTCTTCCGTTAGAGCATTTCCCTGCACGATTACATCGTCATCTTCTTCCAAATGGATAGCGTAACAGGAAGCCACTTCCTCTTCCAAGTATTTTTCAAGGTCCTCAACTTCAAAGATCTTCTTAGGTATATACTCCGGCAATGTGACGGGAGCGCGGGGACTTTTGTATTCAACGCTTTCCAAAGGGATGTTCTTCTTTTCCTTTCTTTCCTTTCTTACCTCGCTTTGATGCTTACTCACCCTTTTTTCTTTTTTGTTTCTCTTCAGCATGGAGGACTTAGGGTGATTCTTTCATTGCTCTGCTGACTCGAAGTGGGGCGTCATCATTTTCTTCTTCTTGTGAGTCACTAGAATCCATCCGTCATCGACTTGTTCGGTGGACTTAAGGTTTTTTTCTTCTTCATCAACAACCCTTGTTAATCCAGGAGAAGTTGTGAAGTTCTCCTTGATGATTGTTAAAAATTCAAGGGACTTGATTCCAATTGGATCAAGAGATCCAAATTGAATGGTTTCTTCATGATCATCCCTCGGTTCTTCTATAGTGACTTGATTCGTGCTAGCTTTCTCTTCCTCGAGCACAATCTTTCCTTCATTGGCCAAATGCATAACCCTGTCTTTGAAGATGAAACACTTCTCGATAGGGTGACCGCACAAGCGATGATATTTGCAATAATTTCCCTCATTTGCTTTTGCAGCATCTTCTGGGTGCTTTGTATCTGGAAGTTCGATGAGCTTGGCTTTGAACAACTCATCAAAAATTGCTGGCACATCCGAATCGAAGAATGGATACTTCTTTTGTTGTCTCTCATTCAAGGTAGGTCGTCGCCTTCCTGCCTATTGAGGATCGAACTTTCTTTCCTCCCACTTGCTTGAACTTTGGTTGTTAACTCTTACCGGAGCTGCAGTGGCGGCATTGGACTCTTTCTTCTCCATTTTGGGAGGAGTTTTCATGGTTTTCTTCATATCTTGCTTTTCGATGATCCTCTTAGGGTCATGCACAGGAGCTTGACCTCCGTTGGCATCAATACTCAATTCCATGTCATGGGCACGAGTAGCTAACTCCTCAAAAGATCTAGGCTGAATCCCTTTGAGAATGTAATTCAATCCCCAGTTCATGCAACTGGTCTTTGCATTTAAGGCTCAGACTTCTCCATCTGTTGATGTAGTCAACAACTTTCTTCTTCCCATTGCCGGGAGTTAGTTAATTCCACCATGTCGACGGTTCTACGAGAGTCTTGTAGTAGGTTTATTGAGGAAAATCTGCCCCAGCTTGCTCCTAACTTTCCAGAGAGTTGGGGGCAAGATCACAGGTCGACCAAAGGCGCTGCCTTTGAGAGAATGCACAAATTGTTTCACCAAGTGATCTCCGTACGTTCCTGCATTATTGCAAGTTTCCACGAAATGAGCAATGTGTTGCTTTGGGGTGCCTTTTTCCGTCGAACTGTTGGAAGTTTGATGGTTGATAACCGGCTGACATCTTTAGATTGTCAATCCTTTCGGTGTACGGCTTGACATACGTTTGAGAAGACTTCATGGACCCTCTAACCTTGTCCTTTATCATCCCTATGATGAATTCCTCAGCTATTGGTATCATGAGAATGGTTCCATCAGGGAAATCTTCAAATCACTTGCCAAGGTAAAAGACTTGGTGGTTTCCTATCTTTGAATGAATTTTCCGAGACACTTTCGTGTATTTGCCATGTGCGAGACTTTGAAGGCTTCTTGCTCTTTTGAGGTGACGCCATGCTCATCCTCATCGCCATGCACAACTTCTTTTGATTTACTTGCTTCTCCCACAGAATCAAGTTTGTCGGGCAAGCTTAGCGATTTGCACGTCATGGGTCTGAACGTGTGACGTGAGGGCTTAAATAGCCTTTGTGAGGCCAGGAATATGCTCCTCCAGAGTGGTAGAATTTGTCATCATGACATCCGTAGCCATTGGTGACATGAATCCATCAGAAGCTGCAGGAGGGGAAAAGAGACTAATGCCAAATTCTTTCGCCATGCCTCGAGTAACCGGGCCAGAAATTTGTCCTTGTGATGTAGCACTAGCAATAGTCTTTTCAGTAATAGCCTTAGAGACTTTTGAGACATCAGCTTTGGCAACCTTTGAAACAGCAGCCTTGGTGACTTTTGAAGCAACGACTTTTGGAGTAGCCGTCTTTGAGACTTTTGAGGCATCAACCTTTGGAGCCATTTGTTCTTGAACCCTTTTTTTTCTCTTATGGAGAGATGAAAGGAGAGATTGGTCCCACCGGGCATGCCAGAATTTGTAATGCGGATTTTGTGTAACTGTGTTTAATCCCTGAAATGCGACAAAGAAAACACAAAATCGTAACAAATGAGTTTTATTAATTTTTTGAAGTAAAAAACGGTACAATCTCTATGATCCTTTGATTCTCCTTTTTTGATGATTAATAGCTTCCTGGATATAGCGGAAAACTTTGAATTTGGTGATGATTAATGACTTCCCGGATATGGCGGAAACGTCTTTAATTTGAATTGAAGACTCGGATATAAATGGAAGAATTCAAAGTTGATGAAGATTGGAAGGAACTTTTGTGTTACCTTCGACCCTTCTCTGTTGAAGAACTTTAGCCCTTTGTTTGTTGATGAACTTTGGACTTTTGTTGATTTTCGAAATGCTTGAAGATGCTTTTGATCCTCTAGCCTGCCTTGACTTGTTGTGTATCCTTTCTTGATGTTGTAGCTTTCTTCTTCTTTTGTGTCTTTCTTGTTGTGCCCCTCTCAGGTGTCTTCTTTTCTTGTTGTTCGGTGCTTTCCTCTTGTGTGGCTTTCTTCCTTCTTGTGTGCTTCTCTTCTTTTTCTTGTGTCTATATCCTTTTTGTGTCTGTCTCCTCAAATGACCAAGCCCCCCTCCTATTTATAATGTTGAAGGAGAGCCTTTTGGTGGAGGTGCATTTAATATAAATCAATAAAATCCCTAAATTATATTTAATGGACTTTATGATTTAATCAATTAAATATTATTTCCTAATATTAAATGTCGGAAACAATACAAAATAATTTTAATTTAATGGCGTATGTAATATGTGACAAATATAATGTGTCACATATATTTCTTTGTATATCTACATTAGCCATTTGTTATAAATCGATTAAATCTCTATATTTTATTTTAAGAGATTTTAATCAATTATATATATTTTTATATTATTTCCTAGTATTTTGATAGGAAATAATATAAAATAAATTTTCATTTAGGACAAATGTATTATGTGACATATTTGTCGTGTCACATAAAATTTTAATATCTACACATACATCTATCTTGTGTTTTATGTGGATGACATGCTGATAGCTATAAGAGAGAAGTCTGATGTTCAGTATCTGAAAGACCTTCTCAGTGCTGAGTTTGAAATGAAAGATTTGGGTGCAGCCAAGAAAATTTTGAGGCTGGATATCCGGAGAGATAAGTCGATGAAAATCATATATTATCCTCGAAAGGTGGCTATATACAGAAGATTTTGTTAAAGTTTTGCATGTTAGCTGCAAAGCCAATATATACTCTTACGGAATCAAATGTTCATTTGTCAGTTTTGCTTCACAATCAGCAGAGAAGAAGGAGTACATGTCAAGAGTTCCCTATGCTAGTGCAGTTGGTAGTCTGATGTACCATGGTGTGCACTAGGCATGATCAAAGCTCAGTAGTCGTTGTTGTCAACAGTTTATGGCTCAACATGGAAAGAAACACCGAAAGTTGTGAAAAGAATGTTCAGTACCTTAAAGGTACAAATGATGTTGGTCTCATTTATGGAGGTGATACTCAAGAACCGATCACAGATATTGTGATGTCGACATGCAGTGATGTGGACAAAGAGAAAATCTATGACCGGTTATGTTTTCACATTGGGGAATTCATTGTCACCGAAAGCAACTCTTCAGCAATAGTGGCTTTATCAACTACTAAAGTCGACTATATGGCTCTTATCAAGCAAACAAATGAGGTATCCGTTGAAGGGACTAGTCGTTGATTTGGGGCTATATCCGCATCAAGTCGAGATTTATTGTGATAGTTTGAGTGCAATTTCTCTAGCTAAGGATCAAGTTCATCATGAGAGAACCAAGCATATTGATATGAGGTATCATTTTTTTAGAAATAAGAAAAGGGTTGTAGTGAAGAAGATCAAAGACCAAGGATAATCCTCGATGATATGTTCACTAAACCGCCCAAAAGAGCAAGTTTCGCTTGTGTCTGGACGCATCAATATTCAAAGCTTATAAACCGTAATCGGATACTCACCGAGTGGATTCTGCGTGGAGAAGTCCGCATCGTACATCCTGGCATTGACGAATGCATCCGTACAAGTAGATCCGATTATGCAATATGGTGACGCTTGAATGAGAGTTCAAGTCAAGGTGGAAATTTGTCTGTTTGGGTGACTTGATCTCTAAACTGATGAATAATCTGGTGGAACTAATCTGGAAAACCGTGGATCGAGAATGATGGTGATTCGCTAAGTATATTCGGCTTCAGAAATTCGGGCTGATGAAGTGCAACTGAGTTTCTTCTAAAGTCAGCAGTCAGTTTGTTCTACTGAGTTTTGTTGAGTATAGTTGAGTTCTATATTTGAGCAGTTGATTACAAGTCTGGGAAAGTCAGGTCTGAGCTGAGTTTCATCTGGTGGATAACAGCTGGAGCTGGGGTATTTATGACAATTCCGACAAAAATCTTTTGCGGTTAGGGTTTGTGATTTGTGCCTATAAATACCAATGTTGTAATCAATGCAAAGTGTGTCTTCCAAGAGAGTATGTCTTTCACTTTGTGAGAAATACCTTGTAACTTTGTGCATAATAAAATATCTCATTTTCCGTCCGTGGAGTAGTCGGGACAACGCCGAAACCACGTTAAATCACTGTGTTCTATTTGTTTCTGTGTTTTATCAATTCGCCTTACTTTATGTTTGCATTGCTTCGCTTTTAATCCTTCTTAAATCAAGCAAGTTTTTCATCCGTGTTTTAACAGAAATCATTAAACACAAAGTATTGTACAGTATTATTGAGGTTTATTACATAGGAACACAAAAAGCACGAAAAAGGAAACGAAACCATATCAGACAAATTAAATGTCAAGCTTTATCATCATTGATCGAATGAAATCCATGCTTTGATCAATGATGATAAAAATGCTAAGTAACCACACATGAAGTAAAGATATGCAGTGGATATAACATTTTGTCTTTTTAAGGATGGTCACAGAAATAACAATAGTCGCAACAGTCCTCGCAATCCGTATCTGGGTATAAAGTATAAACAATCAGACGAATTGCAGTAGTTTGCAGTCTGCGCAGCAATTTGAATCAAGTGATCTGTGAGTTGAATATTGCTTCCATTTTTTAAATCCAGTAGCCTTATAATTAGAGGCTAATACATTTGGCGTTTCGGCCTCAACAACCTCCTCCTGTTTCCGGAAGGTAGTAGAGGTGCCCTCCTCATTTGCAAATTCAACAGCATTGACAACGCCTGTTGAAACATTATTATCACAAAAATAGTACGCGAAAGCCAGCTCTAGAACTGCATACGTCAGCATTTGGGATTTCTCCATTATTACAACCCTTTAATTTCTTATGAGTACTAGTGTATTTCGCTATATATGTATGTACATATTTATATAGTGAATGAAGGGTGATATATACGTAAGCCTTCGGCGTTTTGTCCATGAAATCACATTCAATTCGAGAATATGAAAATTGTTATTCGCCTAATATTACTGTGATTTTATTTTGTATTATTCAAATTTGGCAACCAAGGGTTTTTCTCTTGCGCTGTGTTTTAGAATCTTAGACGACCGTCTGCAATAGATCTACTCGAATCCTCCGTAGGATTAATAATTTAAAAAATGTCGACAAACTATATAAATGATCAATCCCGGTCTATAAACTACTACTATTTTTAGTATTAAAATTGGTGAATTCGATGATGAGCTGCAAGACCAGCGCAGGCTTTGACAATTTTGTCTGTGTTAAGGTTTTTTTTGGTTTTATTTTCCTGACTTTCCTCTCGGTTGTCTTATTCTGAACCTTATTGTTGTAAATTTTGAAATTTCGATTTTATGTTAATAGTCAAATAAAGACAATTAGTGTTTGTAGCAACACCTTAGTTTAAGGGTGACACTATATGTTGTAACGGATTGTAGAAAATCTAAGCCTAAGCTCATATTAGAGAGGGGCCTAATTCCCAAAACCTAGGTTATGAGATTAAGGAAGTACATTTATTAATATGGTGGGTAGTACAACAGTAAACTCCCAATATGTGACACTTTAACACGCCCCCACAAGTGTGGGCCAATAATGAGCTGGGTCACATGAAAAAAAGGCATATAAGAGGCACTCATAAAGCCAACAAAGAGTCCTAACACTTGCACAATAATGGTCTCATCCCCAAAACCTAGGCTCAAACTATATAAGATGAGTAGCCTCATCCCCATAACCTATGTTGTGAGATGAGGGAAATCCATCATTTAATATGGTGGATGATACAATAAAAACTCTCAATGATTGACACTTTAACACGGATTGTAATAGAAGACACGGAATAATCTGTAATATTCCGATTTTCGAAAAAGCGCAGACGATCTTTTGCGTAAAACGAAATATTGGGTTCGGTTCCTTTTATTCGGAGTTAATTAATTGGGCGTTTGTTTAAATATATATTTCGAGTGATATATATATATATATATATATATATATATACGAGGAAATCTGAATTTTTATAACTAAGGGATAATAAGGAAAACTAAGGTTTTATGGAGTGGGTATTTAAGGAAAATTAACAAAGGTTAATCTCCTAAAAAAACCTAATCAGAATTTTAGTTTCACGTTTCCCACTCCATCTCTGCGTATTTGGGAAGAAAAAGAGAGAGACTAGAAGAGTTCTTCAATTACCTAAGGAGGTGTTGAATTGTTTTCAGACCGGACTCAAGATTTGGAACCCTTGTGAAGAGTGCACCGTTTGACACCAATTTCGTGGGAGGTGCAGCAGGCTTTTCTGAGTCTTCTGATCAGTTTTTGGTTGCTTTTAGGTAAGAAGCTTTTCCCTATGATCTCCATTATCGTGTATAGGGTTAGATTATGTTTTGGAAGTTTCAATGATAGAATTGGTGTGTTTTCCGTCGTTCAATGATCATAAATGCCATGGTTCGTTTGGATATGTTTATCTACGTTTTTCTACTATTATGAGGGTTAGAGTGAGGGCAACCCTATTTGGGTTTGAGTAGAAAACGTAAAGTGCAGAAATAAAAACGGTTTTCCCTTGTGCAGTCAGGGTCTATCCGTACGGATGGATCAGTCATCCGTACGGATATTTCACAAAAGATCGCCGAGTGTTGTGCCGAGAGTCATCCCGTCCGATAGCTCATCCTATCCATCCGGATGGAACATTCTATCCGTCCGGATAGTGCCTTTAAGTGTTGTTGTCCTTTTTATGTGATTTAAGCTATGAGATGTGTTCTAAATGTTACCCCTTGATCAATTAACTCTAATGAACATGAACAAGCCTCGAATTGAGCTTCGATTCGCTCGCTTAAAACACCGAATGTACTCTTAAAGGGAGTTGAAGTTCGGATCCGCCGAAAGAGCATGATAGGTTTGTGCTTTGATGAATTAGCATTCATCAATGTCTGTGGTATTTGCTAGGGCTTGTCCGTGTCTCTAGGGTCTAGGAAGAGAGTAGCATGGGTGAGGGAAATTAATTGAAAACACTTAGGTGGCTAGTTAACAATCTAATAAACTACGTACTTGACAAGTAAAAGATTAAACAACATGTCTCTCTTGGTTAGGCACCAGTCTATATCGTGATGCATGTGCTACCTCTGAAGGTGGAAGAACTCCGTAGGTCAAAAGACCCTAAATCACGGAGGACTCACCGAGACGCGCATGCTATCGGAGTCTACCTATTCTAGACTTCGTGGATGTTGGTGTGATCCACTAATATGTTGCCAAGAGTGTCCCAAAGGTGGATACGCCAGTAGTGCCCTTGAGTGCGGTTGTAACATATATAAGTTAAGTAGAACGCTTAGTCGGGCTCATGTTGATGGACATGAAATGGACCCTAGATGGAGTCGGTCTCACATAATTAACTAATCGATTAAATATCTTTACTTTATAAATTATAATTGTTCTCATAGCTTCTCCTTCTTATTAAGTATGTTGTACTTACCCCATATGCATGTTTTCTATGTGTTTGGGGATGAGAAGACGAACAGGTTTACGAGGAGGAGTTCGACGACGACGTTTGACGGCGCCTCGTTGAAGACTTATCATTTACTGCCTTACTTTTACTTTTGGGTTACTTTTGATACTTTTGAGGTAGATGTGTGACCTTTCGAGACTTGTTGTACTTTTCTTTGGGTTTTGATGTATTATTTTTATATGATTGAATTTACGTGATTTTATTACGCTTTGTTGACAAATTCTATGTAAAATATCTAAAATTATGATATAATTAGTATAAAATATTAATCTTTGTAGTTTAGTATAGTTAGTAGTAAAAGTTAGTATTTATAGTAGAAAGTTGTAGTTTTTGTACCGGTTTTAGTAACCGGAATATTGTGTCTATTTTACACGGGTATTTTGTGTTTATTTCATTGCGTAATCCTAAGATGAATCAAATCCTTGAGTATCGACACTTTTGAAGTCAATACAAGTCGCTGAAAGGAAGTTATAAAGCGTCAACCGATATACATGATCAAGGGAATAATTGTTTCAAATCTCGAAAAGGACGATAATACAAATGGCTCATCGAGAATACGTTTTCAAGAAGTGGTCTTGATGAAAGTTGTAGAGAATTCAACGAGCTTTTCAACGGAAGTTCGATTATGTCATTCTGATATCAAGAATTCAAGTTACGATTTTTAGAAGTTAATCGTGTAATTATATATAATTATATATATAATTACACAAAGACAAGTGATGATTATGGTAACATGCTTGCACATGTCGATAACAAATCGTAATGATTGTCATCATTACACCGGACCGATCCGCAAGTTTTCAGGACCGGTCCGGGAAGGAAGAAAGTCTATAAAAGCGGAGCATCGAGGCTTCATTTGGGGGTGTACCAATATATATATACAATATTCTATATATATTCTCCTCTTCTTTCTCTTTTCTTCTCCTTTCTTAGTTTGTAAATAGGCTTTATGCCAAAATAAATTAGTAGTAGTAGTATCGTAGTAATGCTCGGAAATTCTCGAAGGTTCGTGTTGCTCAAGTCGTTGTAATACCCGGAAAAGACGATTTCGAGTCAACAGCTTGTAATCGGGTAATTTCTATAATAATTATGTTTATGTTTGTTATTTTCTTTTTTTATAATGTTATTAGGCTAGATCTAATAACTAACCAAAGTTATGTAATCGTATTATTTTGATCTTTTCGTAATGGAATGATGTTAAAATAAAATTGACTAAAATTGAGTAAAATGAATCTTTTTCTATTTCGCCACGTAATGATAACATATTCGAATGAAGTAATCAATCATAATGAATACTACATATAACCTGGCGATGAACCCAACCAGTAGAAGTCGGGATATGAGTAAAAATAGAAAAACCGGAGGGTAAAATGGCCGCCTGATTAACGGAATCCTATTTCCTACCCGGGGCGTATTTGTCCCGGAAAGATAAATCTTATTAAAATTTGTACTGAGATCTTAATAATGTTAAAATCACGCTTTAATTGAAACTACACCGCTTATTAAATCGATCCGCTTGACAACCGAGCCTCTTGAATAACATCGCCATCCGACAAATGGAATCACCTCTTTTATCCGGGGTAGATTTGTACTGCACTGCTTTGACTAACTAAGTTTAGCATGGGGCGCTTGTGGACCTTGACTGATGACTTTTGACATATGACAATTTCATACGCCGTGTGAGGAGGAATTGTTGACATTAGAGTACACCGCTTCATTCACTCAATTGACCTAAAAAAGGACGATCGAACACATTCCATTAACTGAAAAGATCATATAAATTGATTACATATACTTTGGTTAGTCTGGTTATATATTATATTTTGGTATCTATATATTTATATATATATATATATATATTTTACTATTTATGTACATTTATATATATTTATATATCTATATATATTATATTAGAATAACTTTTAAATTATGCATTTATTTTATGTTAGTTAGAGTAGTAGTAATCTGTGTTATAAAATTGCGGTTTAGATCGAGTTAATAGCAGCTCTTTGGTGTTTAACCACACTTAAAAGAATTACCACTTTTTTCCCTCGAGGATTCGACACCGACTCACCACTTTATCACTACAGCTTTGACCCGGCACACTCGCCGGTTAGATCCGCTCTAACCTAGAAAAGGTCCGTCCCTTTCTTGACGCCGCTTTCTAAGGTCCGGTTTGGTGACGTCACTTTTCCGGCGCCGTTGCCGGGAGACAAAGTCGCTATTTTTTTTTGTGTCTATGGTTACTACCTATATTAGCTTAAAATTCTCGAGGATAAACCAACACTCTTCTTATCACATTTCTTTTTTATTTTTCGTTGGTATCTACTTTCTTTTAGTACCAATTTTCTTCTTCTTTAAAACTCGAGCATTTTTCTATTTTAATTAGTTGATGACCGTAAGCGGTAAAGCCTCACTTACTCCTTATAAGCCCGATATAAACGCTACGAAAGGCGCTATGATAGAGAGTAAACGTGGTCAAACCAAATTAGGACTCCTTGGAAAATCTCCAACGGAATCATCTTCTAATAAAAATAAAGAAATGGTCAAAACTAGTGATGAAACAAACGAACAGAGGCTAGATCATGCTTTAGGGCATGGACAAAACCCTCGTTAATATTAATAATAATCGAATAATAATAATAGGAACAATCAAGATCGGAACCGTAATAATCGTAATAATCCGCCAAACCCGAGACCTATTCGTGATCAAACTCGTAAGGAGAAACCAGACTAATAATCCCATACTTTTACCGAATGAAGGAGCGAATAATTTCAAATTAAGTCTCATCTTTTGGTTTAATTGACGCAAGAGCCCAATTTCTAGGAGAAGATGATGAAGATCCACATCATCATCTCTATCTGCTTGAAGAATCAGTGCAATACACCAAAAGTCAAGGTGCTCATATAAGAATTAACGAGGATGACTATGTTTCCTTTTCTTTAAAAGGAAGAGCCCGAGATTGGTTTATGTCTCTTCCACACCACTCGTTAACTAGTTGGGAGGATATTCAAACTGAATTTCAAACAATATTTCACCCAGACGGAATTTGGAATTAAAAGTCGAGGTTGCTAATTTTAGACAAGGATCTCAAGAAACACTTGGGAATGCGTGGGAAAGGTTTAAAAATTGTTAAGAGCTTGTCCCGATCATGGTTATTCCTTAGATATGCAAATTCAACTTTTCTCGTCAGAAATTAAGAAAAGATTCACGTGCGATGTAGATCATGCATGTGGTGGTTCGTTAATGATGAGTGAAGCTCAAATGGCTTTACGATGCTATAGAAAAGATTTCCAAAAACAATAGAATGTGGGAAACCGGTTCTAGCACTAGAAAAGTAGCTTTGCATGAATGATGTACGCCAAATACGGAAGTTCTAGCACATTTGGAGAATTTAAGTAGAAAGTTTGATGGATTACAACAAGGTAAGAATCAAAATTCGTAAAATAGTACTCCAAATCGAATACTCAAATCATGATAATGTGTCATTAGGGAAAGAAAGAACCAACAGATATTCAAAAGAGGAAGTGAGTTTTCTTCAAGAAAGATAGGAATTTGAACAATGCATATTCAAACTCATTTAATGCTATTAGAAGAGACCACCCAACTTTTAGATGGTCCGAAAACCCTAGTAAGCCAGGACAACCGCCAGATCGAGCCTCAAAGATAAGAATATGAATAATAATCAAGTTTATCAAGGAAATACATCTAATCGAATTTACAATCATTACCAAGATCCTATCCTCAACATACCACTCAAAGTATACCAAGAACTCAAAGTTCAACTCAACTGCAGTATGGGGTTGAAAAATGGGAAAACTGATGGAAAATATGATGGGTGTAGTATCTACTCAAGCTAAGAATATGGAAACAATGATGACTTCATAGGTTCACCAAGAAGGACATGAGTACAATGAAAACATCTATGAGTGGACATGATACCAGAATGAGAATGATAGAAGCTTCATTAAGGAATATGGAAGATCATTTGAGTAGGGAAGGTGAACGTAATAACAAGAGACCTCCGGAGGATTACCAAGTAATACTTGAAAGAAACCCAAGAGAGGTAAATGTTGTAGTTACGAGAAGTAGGGAAACTCTATGGTAGTAATGGAGTAGAAAACTTCGGGAATAATGAAGTAGAAAATGATTTAGATAAAATGAAGAGACTAAAGATGAACTTGACTTTACTGATGAGCAAGAAGAAATCATAGAGAATTTCTTGAAAAGGAATAGAAGTTTGGAACCCGAGAAGGAAGGTGAAAATGGGTAAAAATCCCTAGAATTTTGAAAGACCCCATGGATAAAGATTTAAGGAATCTATTTAAGGAACATGTTAGAGTAGAAGATAAAGAAAACAAGGATGAGAAACAGAAGAATCAAGGAGTATGAAGTAGAGATTGATTCAGGGAACAAATTAAAAGAAAAATTCAAGAACTCAAAACATGGCGATCAAGTAATACTCCAAAGGATAAAGGAAAAGAGAGAATGACTTCAAACCAAAGGTTATAGATTTAGAGTCTTTACCTTTTCCACCTAAAGATCAAATTAAAAGATTAAGACTCGATCAAGTATGCTCGTTTCCTTGATACTTTTCGGCCATATTCATGTTAATATCCCAAGTATCGAAGCTCGATAAATATGCCTACTATGGAAAGTTTTTGAAGGATATACTATCAAATAAGAAAAAATTAGAGGAATATGAGAATATATGCCTAAATGAAGAATGTTCTGCACTTCTGCAAAGATAAGTTACCACCTAAACTAAAAGATCCTGGAAGTTTTATGATTCCGTGAAATTGGAGGATTTTGTTTAAGAAGGTCTTATGTGATCTCGGAGCTAGTATAAATCTCATGTCTTATGAGGATTATAAAAGCTAGGCATAGGAAAGCTTACTAAGATCGAAATGACTCTGCAAATGGCGATGATCGATTAAGTACCCTAAAGGAATTATTGAGGACGATTGGTTAAAGTAGACAAGTTCTATTTTCCAAAGAGACTTTGTAGTTATGGAAATGGAAGAAGGATTTTCAGCGCCACTTATTTTAGGACGCCCATTTCTAGCTACAGGAGAACTTTAATCGATGTTCGTAAAGGAGAATTAATTTTGAGAGTCAATGAAGATGAAGTTGCTTTCAATATTTTCAAAGCTATGAATCATCAATACACATCACCGTAATCATGTTCTTTTATAGAAGATATTCATTCTGCCTATGATAATCGCTTACCAACTTTTGAAGATAGATTAGAAGAATGTTTAACTTTATCTATCTATAAAGAAGATGAGGAAGACATTGAAATGAAAGAGATAATCCTTTCTCTGTATAAAGGAAGTTTTACTTTTAAACCACCATGGCATAAGTATTTAGAATTAGAACTAGAAGGACCAGCCTTAAATCATCAATAGAAGATCCGCCTAAGAATCTGGAATTGAAACCGTTACCTTTAAATCGAAATATGCTTTTCTTGAAAATAATAACCTTTTACCGCTTATTATTTCATCAACTTTAACGGAGCAACAAGAAGATCAATTACTAGAATGTTGAAAAAGCATAAGAAAGCTTTTGGATGGACAATTCTTTGATATTCAAGGTATTAGTCCTGAGATATGTGTTCATAAGATAATTCTAAAGAAGATGCTAAACCTTGTATTCAACCGCAACGCCGCCAACCCGAATTTACAGCTTAATCGTTAAGAAAGAGGTTATTAAGCTATTAGAAATGGGAATAATTTTTCCTATATCGGATAGTGAATGGGTAAGTCCAACTCAAGTTGTACCAAAGAAAGGAGGTTTCACAAAGGAAAGAGAATGATAAGAATGAATGGATTCCAACAAGCGGAAATTACAGGATATCGAATGTGCATTGATTTTAGAAAACTAAATGATCATACTAAGAAAGATCATCATCCACTTCCATTCATAGTACAAATGTTGGAACGCTTAAGTGGTCATAAGTATTATCGCTTTTAGATGGTTATTCGTGATATTTACTGATTTTCATTGCAAAGCAGGAGATAGGGAAAAGACTACTTTCACATGTCCTTATGGAACTTTCATGTATAAAAGAATGCCGCTTTGGTTTATGTAATGCTCCGCTCTTTTCAAAGATGCATGATGTCTATATTTTCTCGATATGGTTGAGAAATTCTTAGAAATTTTTATGGACGACTTTAGTGTTTACGGAGACTCTTTTAATGGTCATTTGTTACACTTAGAACGAGTGTTACAACGCCGTGAGGATACCAATTTAGTGCTTAACTCGGGAAAAATGTCATTTAATGGTATCGTAAGAATTGTACTAGGACATAGAATCTCAAGTAGAATTGAAGTTGATAAAGCTAAAGTCGAGGTAATCGAAAAATTGCCTCACCAGCTAATCTAAGAACGTTAAGAGGATTTCTTGGACATGCAGGATTTTATAGGAGATTTATTGCAGATTTTTCAAAGATAGCAAAGCCTCTAAGTCATTTGCTTGAAAAAGAAGTATCTTTTAATTTTGATAATAAATGTATGGAAGCATTTAAGACCCTCGAAAGCGAAGTTGATTACGGCACCAGATTGGTGGCACCGGCATCGATTTACCTTTTGAGATTATGTGTGATGCAAGCGATTTAATTTGTAGGAGTCGCTTTTAGGTCAAAGGTATAATAGAATTCTCAAAGCTATTTACTATGCATCTCATACGTTAAATGCAACTCAACTAAACTATGCAACTACTGTAAAAGAATCTGTTGGCTGTAATTTTGCCTTAGATAAGTTTAGATCAGATATTGTTGGCTCTAAGGTAATAGTTTATACTGTACCATTCAAAGATTGAAATATTTACTTGAGTAAGAAAGATGCTAAACCACGTCTTCTTAGATGGATTCTTCTACTTCAAGAATTTGATATTGAGATTAAAGATAAAAAGGAAGTGAGAATGTAGTAGCGCATCATCTAAGTAGAATGGAAACGAGGAAGAGATAGGAAATGAAATTAAGGATTCATTTCTCGATGAACAACTGCTTAGAATCGATATGCCTTCAACCATGCAGGTTATTAAAGAAAAGAATTCCTTCTAAGGAAAATTCACCTTGGTTTGGAGATATCATTAACTACTTAACTGGTGATTACATTCCGCCTCATTGGACTTGGCAACAGAAAAAAAGTTCTTTATGACTTAAAATTTTATTACTTGGGAGGAACCAGATCTTTTCCGTAAATGTTCGGATGGAATAATCGTAAAATGTGTGCCTGATAATGAAATTTTAAGTGTTTTATCGTTTTGTCATGATCGTGAGGCGGAGGTCATCATGGAGGATGGAAAACCGCTTTTAAAGTCTTGCAATGTGGTTTTTATTGGCCTACACTTTATAAAGATGCGTATACATATGTTAAATCTTGTGAGTCTTGTCAAAAATGGGAAATGTATCTAAAAACATGAAATGCCTATGCAACCTATTTTAGAATGTGAGTTATTTGATGTTTGGGGTATAGATTTCATGGGACCTTTCCTATATCTTTTGGAAAAAGATTTATTCTTGTAATGGTAGATTATGTTTGAAATGGGTAGAAGTGAAGCTCTTCCCACTAATGATACCAAAGTTGTTATACGATTCCTTAAAAGAACATATTTACTAGTTATGGCATTCTAGGGCGATCATTAGTGATGAGGTTCACACTTTTGCAATCGACCATTTACCAAGTTAATTGAAAAATATGGTGTAACGCATAAATTAGAACGCCTTATCATCCGCAAACCAAAGTAGTCGTGCAGAGGTGTCAAATAGAGAGATTAAAAGAATCATAGAAAAACAAAGGATTCAAACCGTAAAATCAAGCGTTAGATTAGATGATGCGTTATGGGCATACAGTAATGCCTTTTAAAACTCCAATTGGTCGTTTCTCCTACAAATTAGTCTTTGGTAAATCTTGTCATCTCCCAGTAGAATTAGAACACCGAGCATTCTGGGCTATTAGATTTTTAAATTTCGATCCTAAGGCTGTCGGTGATCATAGATTACTTCAGTTAACAGAATTAGAAGAATTTCGCCTTGATTCATATGAAAATGCTCGAATCTACAAGGAACGCACGAAATCGTTCCATGATAAGAGAATATATAGTCGTGAGTTCCATGTAGGTGATCGAGTGTTATTGTACAATTCACGTTTAAAGTTGTTTCCAGGAAAGCTTAAATCAAGATGGACAGGTCCATTTAAAGTAACACGAGTTTATAAATCTGGAGCTGTTGAACTAACTGATGGGAATACAACTTTTATAGCCAATGGTCACAGGGTGAAGCTATTTCTGGAAGGTGAAGAAATCTCTCTGATAAATGAAGTAATGTTGCTGATCGACCCTCCGAAAGACTAAAAAGCAGTGCTCTTAAAAGCTGAAAGTATCAAATTACCAGGTTTTATCTTTACTTTTATATGTCTAAACTAGTTTCGTCTTTTACCGGATAGACGTAAAGAACCTGGATGTCTTTTTTAGATAGATTAGAATTTTTGTTTTGCTTTTAAAGTTTGGTTTTAATAGAGATATCGCTTTTACTATGTAAGCCTTAGTTTTGAAACAGAACAAGCAATTGTTGAGAGAGAGAAAAATTGAAAGAAGTTTGTAATGGCACGCCGAAAGCTCGATAAAGAGAAGGGCTAAGTTTTTAAGGAAGTGCGAATCAGGGGAAAAATTGAACACAAGTGGGCAATGTGGGAAAAATATAACTCAATCTCAGAGTGAGTGTTTGAATGTAATTAAGAAGGAACGATTAGGTGGTTAACCTAAAATCCCGATGGACTTCAAGACTTAATTCAAACGCTACATTTCTAGGATATAGTTTGCTTGAAAGGTATGTTAGAAATCTGAGTTTGTAGAAATTGAAGAATTAGAAACCCCAGTAAGTTCAAGTCTTTTATTGTTTTTAGTTTTATAAAATTTTTGCATAACTTTGAAAATCTTATAAAATTGGATCTTTATAAAATTAAGGAGTTTTATAAAAGTTTTATAAAAGTTTTTAAGTTTTTAGATATTTTATAAGAATTAATATAAATTTATTGAATTTTTATAAACTTTTAAATAAGTTTTATAAAGATTTTATAAATTTTAAGAAATTGTTATAAAATTTATAAATTTTATTAAGTTTTTATTGAGTTTTATAGGTTTTATATCAAAAATCTAAAAAAAAAAAAAAAAAAAAAATTCAAAAATTGCACATGGACCGATCCGCCCTTATCCGGACCGGTCCGGGACAAGTTAACCTAAAAGGAAACATCTTTTCTTCTTCTTCATTTCTCCTATTTTGTTCTAAAGCAAAGCCACTTCCACCCCACAAACCCCAACTAAATCAAATTTTTTTTTTCTTTACAAAAATTCACCCCAACTACACCATTACATAATTTCTTTCTATTTTTATCTCCTCTCTTCAACACAAGTGAAAAATTTGAAAAAGATCAAACACAAGCTCCATTTCATCCCGGAGGCTTATAATACGACTTTTCCGGCCACTTTTCACGGTTTTGTTCATTATAAGGTATAATTTGTTTACTTTAGTTGTCAATTTCATAATTTTTATAATTTTTAGATTTATTTTCAACTTTATTTTGAATTTTTAGTGTGTTGTGACATTTTATTTTGTGTTGTTTTTCTGTTGATTTTATTGTTGTTTTGCCAATTCAATATCAGAGAATGGCCTCATCCAATCAGAAAAATCTCTAGAAAAGAAAGCCTAATATTCCAATAGAAGTACCGGTCGTAGAATTAAGAGATTTAACACCGGAAGAAGAATCAGTTAGTTTTGCTGCTACAGCTTCACCTCAAGCTAAGAATGCTTATAGGAATATCTATAGTAAATGTGGAGTTGTGTTGGAAAGAGGCTTGGATTTTGATGACTTAGGAGAGGAGGTTAGGCGTATTTTTATGCGAGACGCCAATGGTTGGATTTTGCAAATCAGAGGATTGAGAGATCAATACTACCTTAGTGGCGCGCATTTTATGCAGCTTTGTCTACTTTGACACCCACTGAGGGTAGTATGATGAGTCTATTCCCTTAGGTCAGACATGTTTCTTTTAGTCCGGAACTGATTAATCTTTGTTTTAGGTAGTAAGTTTTTCCAGATGAAGAAGATTATAGAGTCATGTTTATGGATTAGATGATCCCCATATGTATGAGCAGATTGCCTCTAGAGCTCAGAGGGAGTTTGATGCTACAGCAGAGTGGGTGGACAACAGATTTAATTATGGGAAATGTTTTAGAGATCTGAGGGCAATCAAAAGATTTTTGAGCCATACTCTCTATCCCACTACCAAACACACCGCCTTTGGTAAAGAGGATTTATGCATTACTTGGGCGATGATTCATGATGTTAAGGTGGATGGGGAAATTATGTATGAAGGGTTTTCGAGTTTATTATTATCTGCCAAGGCGAGGAGTCACATGTACTTTCCTGGCTTTATTTCAGATTTATGTCGTAGATCAGGAGTTCCTTTCCTGTCTAACGACAAGTTGATGATGGCAGATGAGTCCCTGATAGGCCCTAGTCTGAGGAGGTCTCCAGAGGGTTCGATAGACTCGATAGTTAGACGTAGTACCCCTCCACCAGCCCACCCGGTTCCACCAGCCAGCATTTTCATCTTTTTCGAGCAACAATGCTAGACTTCTCTCCCAAACACCATTACCTACGATATGTTTCAATCCTTAGTATCGATGTAGCCCGAGGACAGGCTAATATGGCTTTGTTTCTTTGAGCGAGTAGGCAAGTGGAGTGATGATTTACGTAGAGGATGCCGAGACATACGAAAGCAGTATGCATCTTGATCCTTCTTTCGATAAAACCGCCTATCCGCCGCATCAATCTAACCCGTATAACGTTACGAAATGGATAGCACCTATTCCACCATCTCGAGCTTTCATCATATGCCAAATCCTTTTTGGAAGCCGCCCAGTGGTCGTGGTGTCTTTTATACGTGTTCTCGTGGTGCTTGTTACATCTAGCCGGGAGGATTTTCAGATTTTGCAAGGATGACGTCAAGTATGAGTTCGATGGATCTCGGCGATTCGGCTTCGGATCACGACCACGTTTCCACGACCGATTCGCCATCGTTCCAAGTATGAATGATCCAGCTTTACATCGCTTTGCGATGATGATGTTGACATTGTTTGATTTTAAACAACTTTTATCATTTCTAAACATTTTATGACTGTTTAATTTATTTTCTGTATTTTAATTTTAGTTGATAAGTTTGCTAGTTTAACAAGTTTTCGATTTCATTAATCATATTTTGTCGTAGTCGTAGATTTATTTTTAATAGTATTTAAATATTTCATAAAAATATAATAAAAATCAAAATTCTAAAAATATATTTATTATTCAGCGTGTCGTATTCGCTGTGTCGTTTTATCCGTAAACTTTAAATCATCTTTATAGCTTTTAAAATAGCTTGAAGTCTATTAAAGTGCACAAAGCGAACTTGAATTTTACAACCTTCATACGGTAAAAATATTTTAAGGCCGGACCGGTCCGCCATTTTCAGATCGGTCCGGGAATAAAATCGCGAGTCATGTTGAGAGTTCTAATGTGCACCACGCACACTCTCAATTTTGTCCATTTAAGCCGAGAGTAAGTGAGAGTAAAACAATCTATACATTCACTCTTTTACTTTTACCTTTCTATCTGTGATTTCTTTTCATCTGTTTCAACTAAAATGTCCAACCGATCATCACCATCAATCAATTCATACGATCCGGAGGCAGCTTGATGTTTTTATCCCGGAGTCTAGTGCTTCAAATGTTAATTTGTTGGTGAATGCGAGGTTTGCAAATTCTCCTATATTGATGGAAAGGGTATCAATTTTGAAAAAAATTGATCGAGTTGAAGGATTTAATTCAGACTCAAGGATGGAAAAATTTGTTAAGCAACCTCGAGGAAGAATTAATGTTTCTATTGTTAGGGAATTTTATTCACTCTTTCTATCATTCATTACGGTAGATCCGTCACACTTATATCTGTCGTGGTACACTTATTCACCTGTCACCTCATATTATCAATCATATCTACGAGATACCGATTTTCAATCAAATCCATAATCTTCATTATGAATATCAATGGGGATTAGTGGAACTCTTGTCATGTTGTTAACTATGTCACGGAAGCTTTTCCATATCTCATTTCGAGTTCGATCAAAATTACGACTCTACCACTTCACTTCTTCCGCCATCCGAGCATGGAAACACTTCATTAACTCACGAGTCTATCCGACTAGTGACTTTGAATGGGTTAGTGATAAAGTGAGATACTTCATTGTTTGCATTGATAACTTTGAGCTTATGTGGACTCGGGGATTTTGATTTTTAGACGGCAAAGAAACTTTGCGATGGAACGGTATAATAATGGAAGGCCGATGCCTTTTGCTTGGTTAATTTCAAGGTTATGTATTCATTTGAACGAAGTCCCGAAATTGCTTCGATGAGATATATCCGCCTCGTGATTGTCGTGAGAGGATTGCTACCGGTAGAGAATCTGGTTGTTCGCCAACTATTTAAGATAGTTGTTAGTGGTTTTATTTAATTTAGTTTAAGTTTGGTTTGCTTTAATAAGTTAAAGTTGCTTAAGGTTAGTAAGTTAATAGTAAGTTTGTTTTATTTTTAGTCCGTAATAGTTTCTTTTTGTTTAATATATATGTTGTTTGATTTTAATATATGTGTGTTATCGATGTTTATAACGATCATCTATAATTTTAATTTAATTTTCGAACCTACTTTTTCATACTTATTGAACATCGGACGATGTCAATTAAGTAAGTGTAGTAGAGTTAGTTTGAAAATTTCATTAAAATTTTCAAAAAATTAAAAATAATTATAAAATATAACCTTTTTCATATAAATTAGTACTTTAATTACTTATTTCTTAGTTTTAATTTTTCTTGAATAATTTAAGTTGGTTAATATATGAATAAAAATGATATAATTCGAGAGGATTAATCTTTGATTTAGTAAAATATATTAGATATATAATGAATATGTTTTATATCTTTTATAAGATTTTTAAGATTTTGAGTATGTATAACTAAATAATTTTTATCAAATATTTCTTTTATGGAATTATTCAAGTAATTTTTATATTTATAAATAAATTTTTAGATAATTTTCTTTTAAGATTAATTATGAATTTGGAATCAAAATTAGGAATGATGATTTTGGCACTACAAAAATATAACTATAAATAAATAACTCACCGAATAAAATTTCCAATTTTTGACCCCACCTCACCCTTTTAAAGAGTGATCAAGACCTCACTCGAATTTTAGCCATTTTGATTAAACTAGAAATTTCCGATCCTTAGCTTATTTTGGTCTACATTTCTTTGACATTCTTCGAGTTTGTAATGCACTTATGAGATGAGATGATGACGAAAAAAGTTAAGAGTTGAGAAAAATGGTATATCTTTGAGATTGGAATGAGTTCAGATATGTTAGTGTTTTATGGAAATTTTTTTAAGAATTAAAGCACCATTTTTACACGAATAATAAATCGAATATCAAGTATCTTCCCTATCTTTGATCGACCAAATATATGTCTCGATGATAGTAGTCCAAATGAGGGATTATCTCGAAATGTCCTATTATTGAGAATGAAGGCATAAGTCGAATCAAAAGATCTCAAGAATGATTACGTGTTTAAGGAAACCGACTCGTAATTTTAGATCGAAAGAGTAGTACTCCGATCAATCTTGATGAAGCAATGCTTGTGAATTTGATTATTTACACACACTCACGCTTTAGTTCTTAATGTATGTTGAAAAAAAAAAAAAAAAAAAAAAAAAAAAAGAGAGAAAATCTGAAAAATAGTTGAAATAAAAGGATGTTACTAATCGAACCATTTTGATCAAGAATGTGAAGACGTAGAGTGCGCATTTACTTACATCTTTCTCTTTTGATTTTCTTTTCTATCTTTCGATTAACCAATGTCCCTATCCTAATATATTAAGCCAATGTGTCTTCTATTTGACTTAGTTAATGATTCCAAAATTAAGTAATAATCTAGATAGAAAGTATTTCTAATATTTTATTTATATTTCAATTATTGCATGCATGTTTCCATCTAATTCATATTTGATACTTAATTTATTTAAGTTGTATAATCTCCTTTCTTAAATTTCTATAAAATTTATAAATTATATGTTTGTAATATTGATTTATATATATTACTTTTGAAATTTTAATCGATCAATTATATTATCTCGTTATTTATATATTATCGCTTATTTTTGCTTTAGGACGATCAAAAGCTAAGTGGGAAGTAATTGATGTATTATTTTTATATGATTGAATTTACGTGATTTTATTATGTTTTGTTGACAAATTCTATGTAAAATATCTAAAATTATGATATAATTAGTATAAAATATTAATCTTTGTAGTTTAGTATAGTTAGTAGTAAAAGTTAGTATTTATAATAAAAAGTTGTAGTTTTTGTACCGGTTTTAGTAATCCGAATATTGTGTCTATTTTTTTACGGGTATTTTGTGTTTATTTCATTGCGTAATCCTAATATGAATCAAAATCCTTTGTATCGACACTTTTTGAAGTCAATACAAGTCAGTGAAAAGGAAGTTATAAAGCGTCACCGATATAAATGATCAAGGAATAATTGTTTCTAAATCTCAAAAAGGACGTATAATACAAATGGCTCATCGAGTATGTGTTTTACGAAGAAGTGGTCTTGATGAAAGTTGTAGAGAATTTAACGAGCTTTTCAACGGAAGTTCGATTATGTCATTCGATATCGAGAATTCAAGTTACGATTTTTAGAAGATTAATCGTGTAATTATATATAATTATATATATAATTACACAAAGACAAGTAATGATTATGTGTAACATGGGGGAACATGTTGAGGACAAGCTGAAATGATTAGCATCATTACACCGGACCGATCCGGCAAATTTTCAGGACCGGTCCGGGAAGGGGAAAATTCTATAAAAGGGGAGCATCAGAGAGTTCATTTGGAGGGTACCAAATTATATATATAAACCATATTCTATATATATAACTCTTTCCCTCTTTCTTTTATAGTTGTAAATAGGCCTTATGCCAAAATAATGTAGTAGTAGTAGTGGTAATAATGTTCGGGAAATTCTCGAAGGTTCGTTGTTCTTTGAAATCGTTGTAAAATCCGGAAAAGACGATTTACGAGTCGGCGATTATAATCGGGTAATTTCTATAATAATTATGTTTATGTTTGTCATTTTCTTCTTTTTAGTTTTTATAATGTTATTAGGCTAGATCTAATAACTAGCCAAAGTTATGTAATTATATTATTTTGATCTTTTCGGTAATGGAATGATGTTAAAATAAAAATGACTAAAATTGAGTAAAATGAATCTTTTTCTATTTCGCTACGTAATGATAACATATTCGAATGAAGTAATCAATCATAATGAATACTACATATAACTCTGGCGATGAACCCACCGCAGAGAAGTCGAGGATATGAGTAAAAATAGAAAAACCGGAGGGTAAAATGGCCGTCGATTAACGGAATCCTATTTCCTACCGAAGCGATTTGTCCTAATAAAACAAATCTTATTAAAATTTGTACTTAGATCTTAATAATGTTAAAATCACGCTTTAATTGAAACTACATCGTTTGTATTAAATCGATCCGCTTGACAACCGGAGCCTCTTGAATAACATCGGCCATTTGACAAATGGAATCACCTCTTTTATCCGGGTAGATTTGTACTCGGTACCTGTTTTGACTAACTAAGTTTAGCATGGGGCAGTTGTGGACCTTGGACTGATGACTTTTGACATATGACAATTTCATACGCTCGTGTGAGGAGGAATTGTTGACATTAGGAGTACACCGTTTCATTCACTCAATTGGACCTAAAAAAAAGAAGATCGAACACATTCCATTAACTGAAAAGATCATATAATTTGATTACATATACTTTGGTTAGTCTCAGTTATATATTATATTTTGGTATCTATATATTTATATATCTATATATATTATATTAGAATAACTTTTAAATTACGCATTTATTTTATGTTAGTTAGAGTAGTAGTAATCTGTGTTATAAAATTGCGGTTTAGATCGAGTTAATAGCAGCTCTTTGGTGTTTAACCACACTTAAAAGAATTACCACTTTTTTCCCTGAGGATTCGACACCTGACTCACCACTTTATCACTACAATTTGACCCGGTACACTGCCGGTTAGGATCCGTCTAACCTAGAAAAGGTCTGTCCCCTTCTTGACGCCGTTTCTAAGGTCTGGTTTGGTGACGTCACGTATCGATATGTCCCGACTTCCCACAAAATGAACATACCACCGTAGGGGCCATTGAGGCAGCTGCTGGTGTAGCATTTGGGGCAGGTGCATGTGCCTTTTGTTTCTTTCCATTCATGGATAAAGATCCTTCATCAAAAGGAAATGCCCGCTTGGTTGCCTGTCGAGCTTGAGCAGCTTGGCGAGCATTAGTTTCATTCATCCTCTTAATTTCTATCCTTGTGGCTGCCTCCACTGCTGCCTTATGAGTCGTAGGAGGTATTACAGCCATGGCTGTCTGGAGTACATACCTCAATCCATTCAGGAACTTGTTGGTTCGGTGATCTTCGGTATTTACCAACCGCTGACAATACTTGGCAAGTTTAGTGAATTTTGCCTCATATTGAGTTACTGTCATGGAACCCTGCTTCAGGTTCATAAATTCCTCTTCCTTTTGGTTCCTTACCCAAATGGGTATGAAGCGGTTGTAAAACTCTTCTGTGAAAGGATTCCATGTCATTCGCCGATTCAGTCCTTCCCACTGCCTTCGGATACTCTGCCACCAATCCCTAGCATCGTCCCGGAATTCGAATGCTGCGAACGTCACTTTCTGTCGATCCACATACAAGGGCAGCGAAAATATCCTCCATCCTTTCTAACCATCTCTCTGCTTGATCAGCTTGGTCTGGAATACCGAAAAATTTTGCGGGACCAAACTTCAGAAAGCGTTCAAGCTGTCTATCCTCATCTTGATTGGCCTGGCCTTCTCCATTACCCATTTGCCGGTTCTGCACATTAGGCCCATTACGCTCATTGGCCAATAAGGTTACAGCGGCACTCAGTTGTCCAAGGATGGCAGCCAAGGTCGGGTCTACCCCTGGCATGTTCTGCTGATTAATGTTGCCTTGGGTTTGTGCGACGTTTTCATGTTCGTCATTCAGATTTGGGTCTTCTTCCTGGCCCAACCTTCCCACCGGCTCATTCTCGTTCAAGTTCCTTTCTCCTTGAGAGCCGCTACCCTGAATCATGTTGCGGTAGTTCACCCGTGTACCGCGTCGTGCCATCTGCAAGGAGTTAATGTTTAATATCTCTCGAGCCTACAACCATTTCGGAACGTAAAAAGTAAAAAGAAAAGAAAATAATAATAATGGTAATAGTAATCATAATAATAATTTTATTAATTTCAACCACCTAAAACTGCCAAAGTATTTATTACCAAACAAAATTATCCAAGCCGAAAGATTATTGTCCTAAAAAAATAAAAACATTGCAAAAGAATCAGCCCATCACATGATCCCCTGTTTCATGTGCTCGATCATCCTCTTTGCATCACACAATGCAACCTTCAAGTCCCGAATCTCTTCTCGTAGGGCTAAACACTCATCCCAGACCCGCCTTTCGTATCCATTGGCCCAGTGGTATTCTCTACCCCGGATTGTCAAGGGGTTTTGAAGATAAACAATCTCCAATGGTGTTACTCCCCAGATCGGAGAACCATGGTCTTCCATTATCGGGTTCGGCTGGGGTTCCGGAACATACGCCGGAGTTGGCGTGTCTTCATGGTCCATGTTTGTTTCTACCCCATGATTTTCCTCTCCTTCAGGATCTTCCTCCTCGGGGTCCTCTTCTTCAGGATCTTCTTCAGGTTCGGAATCATCGTCTTCCACAACGATGATGTCAACAGGTAGGTGTTTGTGAAGCTCCTCCTCAGTAAGTTCCATATAAGTTCCCTCTTGACCATTTTTCTCAGCATGCTTCCAGATTGGCCTGTTTATATTTGGGGGAAAGGTCCTGATCGCCCCACCCTTTTCTTTGGTTTAGCTTGTCCATTTGTTGACCCAATATTCAGTGGAGAGGCCAATTCCTGAAAATACAATATCCAAAAAAAAATGATATAAAAGCAAAGAGTTTATCTTATACTAGGTTTTAAGTTTTATAAAGCGAGTTCTTCCTATGTTCCCTCATCTAAAATCAAGTCCTTATGGGTCCTTATCCTAACACCTCTATAAAACCTTGCTCTGATACCAACTGTAATAGGCCCATCCCCGACCTCTAGGGTCCACTGGGGTCTAATCACAGGACAAGCCGGCGATCCACCGCCCAAGAGCTAAATTCCAAAAGAAGGATTGAGGGAACTAGATCTTTATTCAAATATTACCAAATCTAGAAATATAAAATAAAACATCACAACTACAAAATGGAAGAACATCGTCAAATTCTTATTACAATTGAAAATGAAACTCAAAGGAAACTAAAAATCGAAGCTTGATACTAAGCTGTCAAGTCAACATTCAAATCCTCGTCCACTCCCTCTCCTAGAACAGCCTCCAAGGTTACTCCGCTTACCTCACCGCCCTGGTATCCCTCTTCTATACCTAAAAAAACATTTCACAAACGTGTGAGCTAAAAAAATTTAGCCCAGTGAGTTTCGGTGCGAGTGTTTGTAACCTTTATATATGAAAATATCAATTATTAATATGTTACAGCAATAGGCATTTCCTGCATATAGGAGTAGTTAGTACAAAAATATGGTAAAAAAAATTCAACGCCAAGTAATTTTCTTGAAATTAAGCTTACTAAATGTCTGACACCGGCTTGCCTTAGCCAATGAGTCATTACCATCCTACTCCAGCATGTTTTCCACCGCACTTCACAAGCAAGCAAGCTATTGCCTGACAATTCCGGCCAATTGTCAGGGAAAGGATTCAGACTATCACCAAGTGAACCTCCCAAAAGGCTCCAGCCAATCCCACTGCCCTCTGGACCATGACATAGCCGTCGGCCCTTGCTTTCCTGGCCATGCACATTGAACATTTTGGAATCAAGGTACCATCACTCTAGGACTGTCGATGAGCCAAGGTCAAGAGGCCCCAAGATCGGTGACTAGCCGCTTACGTGGTGCAATAACCCAAACTTAGCTAGTCTCTTAGAGTTTACACGAATATACCGTGCACTCGAGCATGATCAAGACATGAGAATTAATTACTTTCGTTATTAAATATTTTTTTGATCGATACATTAGAACAAAATGATTGTCATTTCAATTATCGCCTAAGCCACAGCTGGCGTTGATTTGATCTTAAAATCTGGAAGCGCACTGTTGCAACATTAGTTGGAGATAAAGAAATTAAATTTATATAAGAGGACTCTAGCCCAAAAGTTTTAGTGGTTAACACTTTATCCTTGAAATATAATAACAGCTAATATTGTAAAGAACTAACCGGGATAATCACCATGAATTTTTATTTATGAACAAAAGTCAACAGGTGCTATTTGTTCGAAATGTATTTAGATAATACCATATCAAGCTAATAAATTTTAAATAAGTTGAATCACGTAAAGGTTGTACAAATATTGAAATATATATATATACATACGAAATATATATTCAATTGTCAAATGACCAAAACTAGGGGTATATATACATACATACGAAATATTGAAATATATAAGTACACACGTGATGAAGTCGGATTTCACCAATAAGTAATTTCCGGGTATGATTGTTCTAATGGTAGTTCTCCGGTCACCGGCCGATACCAAAAGAAGGGATGGTTTGTTATATGGTGTTTTGACTGAACTCAAGTTGCTCTTGAGCTGCCTACGTATCCAATTGCTTAACTGGAATCAAGTCGGCCGTAGTTCATGCAACAGTTTAAATAGAGTCTAAACCCTAATTTTGTCGTATCCTCCAAGGGTTCGATTGAGATTAGATTGATTTGGACTCCTGATTATTAGGAGAGAACGATTCTCTAACATCGAGTTATGAATCAGAGCCTTAATAAGGCTAGGTTCATTTCTCACGTTTTATTCCTGCTCAATGGTCATGTGCGTATAAACGCGTAGACGCTCGGCCCTGTTGGATAGATGAGTTTGGTTGCGCTCTGCACATTCTTTATGGACCGACCGTCCTGCGGTGGTCAGTATCAGGGATGTTGCTCGCCCTCAGGATCTACAGTCGCCCTCGGTCGGACTTCCTCTCCTTGGTCGGGACACGTTCCCTCTTCAACCTGTGATTAGCCAATATCTGTATGACGCGTGGCTTTGGCCTGAGCCGACCATCATCATAAGCCCCCCAGGTCGGCCTGGGTCTTTAGCCGGGGATGACCTACTTTTGACTAAAATTGGTTGTGACTGGACGGCTCTGCTCGTTGGAGCCGATCGAGACATTGTGACGCGCCATACATTATTGCGATTGCCATTATTAGCACGATAAACGAGGCGTCAGTGCCTGCTGACATCAGATGGGCCGTTAACCAAAGCGTCGCTTGGAGTTATAACCAGTCTTCTCAAACGTCTGTTCCTTATTATTGTTGCCGTTATTTACTTCAAGAGGCCAGGTGTAAAACTGAAGCTTCTTTTCTTCCTCATTCTGCAAGTAAGTACTCGTTTTTCTGCATTTCTGATTGTTCTTTAATTTTGCGATTTATGAGGGTGAGATTCTGCACTCCTTCCGACGAGTCAGTTGATAGAGAATTGAGTCCCAAATCCATTGATCTTGAGTCTGAAGGTGTATCTGCCGCCTCACCCCATTTTACTTCATCTTTTCCGGCCGCTTCTCCGGCCATCACTTATCAATATAACTTATTATCTGGGCTTGTTCCTAGGCACACTATGTCCCCAACCCCTAGGGATTCTGCTTTCATACGACATTTAAAGTCCGTTTCCGCAACCAAATCTATCATGGGTAGTTTTGGAATCGAATCCATCATTTCCCAGCATTCTATCGATTATCTTTGTAATCAATACAAAATAGATGCAGACAGATTTGCCCCCCGCATTCCTATTAGTCTGCCATCGAGAACCAACGCACGGGTCGTCGGCCGGTACGCGTCTGAGCCAACCTCTGATTACTGTGCCGTTTATAAGGATCAATTTGAATGTGGCATGAGGTTGCCACTATGTCCTGCTATTGTGGCCACTCTCCGCAACTATGAACTGGGAATTGCCCAACTTGCCCCAAATGGGGTTCGATGTATTGTAGGTTTTGCTATTTGGTGCCGTTTGGTACGGACTAGATTCTCAGTTGGGCTATTTCGGACGTTTTACCGGCGCTGTAAGGTTCTGAATTCTCCATGGTGGTACTATTTTCTCCGCCGACCGGGTCCTCTGCTAGATATTCCCATTCAACATGCCGGGAAAACGTCCTTTAGCGATGGAAAGAGATTCTTTTTGTTCGTCATGGGGAATGCCGGATTGGGTAGGTGGAACACGCCACGCTTTCGACAAGGATGAGACCCACGATATGGCCGACTGAAGAATTTGGATCCAAGTTATCAGGCAGTTAGATATCTCCATGAGTTGCCAAAATTATCCTTTCGAACTCATCGATCGCGCTCGGTTACATGAGGCCAGTCCCGAGCCATACGCACCTCTTACCGAGGATGAAGAGAAATCTTGTAGGATCTTGCTGTACTTGTTGATTTCTTTCCTTGTACAATTGTATTTTATGCATCTTACTTTTGTTTTCTTGGTACAATGGCCGACTTGGCGCATTTACTATCTAGAGCAGGTGCTAGAGCTGACGATGTTCAGCCTGAAGAAGCCTTGGTCGAACCTTCGACCCAGAATAATCCAGAGCCTTCGCTTATCAGATCATCCGATAGGATGCTCGACTCTGATGCCGTCCAATCCCTCGCCGACCAATCGGATGACGCTATGCGCAACCCACCGCGGTCTGGGGATGAAGATGTGATCATTACCGATCTTCCCTCTGATGAAGAGGTCACTGATCTAGTCCCCCTGCGCCGATCAGACCAGTCAACTGTCAGAGAGCCGCCTCGTAAGAGAGGATGCTCTGGCTTACTCACGGCTGGACCTGCCGGGGGAGAGCAAGGTGAAGCTTCCACAATTCAAACCGCTCTCCACGCCATTTCTACTGTAGATTTAGCTGAGATGGTATGCTTGCTACATCTCTTGGTTGATCATCTTTTTATATGCATTCTTGTATGCACATTTGCATGTATTTTTATTTTCCTTGTGGTCATACTTGGTCAGGGTGCTCGGATCGGTCAGGAAGTATTCGACCGTTTGGCCAAATCCAAAGCTGTTGCCGATGAGCATGAAAAGACTGTGTCTGAGCTCAAGGCTTCCAAGAAGAATTACAAAGAGTTGTATGAGTCCAAGGAAAGGGTGCAGTCGACCTTAAGACCAAGCATGAGCTTCGAGAGATGAGACTCAAGCGTCGCGGCACATGCTCTGAGAGATGCAGAACTTGGAGGCACAGCTGACTGCTGAGATAGAGAGGAGGGCAAAGACCGAAGAGAGTCTGAAGGCTGCACAATCGGCTTGTAGCGCTCTGGAGAGTTCCATCCCTGCACTTGTAGCTAAGGGCATCCGGGACTATTACAGCACTGCCCATTTTGATGGGGTCCTTTCCGCTCTCCTTATTCCTATAGTTAACCATGGGTACTCGATGGGGATCGATGATGCTCGAGCACACTCGCAGGCCTTGACCTTTCAAAGTTGAAGAACCCCAATTTGAATAAGCCGGGCATGGGGCAGATGTACAACGAGCGCCTTCAGGAGCTCAAATCGGGGGTCGATATTGTTCAGAAATACTCTGTCCCTCCCCCTCCCAAGCCGGCTACTCAAGCAACTTCAGAACAAAATGTCTCAACTGGTGGCTCCCATTCTAAACCTGTTTAATATGCTTACGACCTGCTCTGCGGTCTGTTATTTTAATATTTGTAAACACTTGTCAAAATAAATTTTTATTTATAAGAAGAAGAGCACTCATGGCTGTTCCTTTTTGACTTTTACTTTACCTTTGCCTTGTCCTATCTTGCTGTCTCCCCCTCAAGCATGCTCTGTCTATTTCTGACGTAGCATGCTTGAGAGTTATCTGTTGCTTTAATGCTCTGCCTTTGGCAGTTTATTCATTATTGCGCTCAGTCTCTGAGCCTGCTCTGCCTTTGGCAGTTTATTTTTATATGCCGTTCGGTTTCTGAACCTGTTCTGCCTTTGGCAGTTTATTTTTATGTGGCGCTCAGTCTCTGAGCTTGCTCTGCATTTGGCAGTTTATTTTTATATGGCGCTCAGTCTCTGAGCTTGCTCTGCTTTGAGTAGTCTCTGAGCTTGCTCTGCTTTGAGCAGTTTATTTTTATATGGTGCTCAGTCTCTGAGCTTGCTCTGCCTTTGGCAGTTTATTTTTATATGGCGCTCGGTCCACTCGAGCTCCTTTCTGCTGAGCGATTTATTTTTATATGGTGCTCAATCTCTGAGCTTGCTCTGCTTTGAGCAGTTGATTTGTGTAAAGAAGTTATGCACATAAACACTATATAATAAATAAATGCCAACTTTATTGAACAAATAAACGGTCGCAAAAGCAACTTATTACATTCTCATACTATAGATAATAAATAAAATAGCAAACAGCCTTGAACCTGTCTTAGGCGTAGAATCTTCTTAAGTTAGATGAATTCCAGCTTCGTGGAACGGTCTTTCCCTGAGAGTTTGCTAGCCGATAGGCACCTTTACCGTGCACCTTGATGATCTTATACGGACCTTCCCAATTTGGCTTTAGCTTGCCCTGAGGGTCCTGTCTGCTAACTTCATTTTTGCGAAGGACCAAATCTCCTACCTTAAAGTACAAATCCCTCACCTTAGCGTTGTAATATTGTGCAATCTGTTGCTTGTACTTGGCCATTCTTATTAAAGCTATATCACGAGTTTCTTCCCATTCATCTTTTAGGTGTCTGAGCTCGGTCTCTTGATCGACCTGGCTATACAGCTCTGTTCTGGGCGAAGGTAATCCTATCTCTACCGGGATAACAGCCTCACATCCATATGATAGCAGGAAAGGGGTTTCGCCCGTAGCCGAGTTAGGCGTTGTTCTGTATGCCCAGAGGACATTGGGCAATTGTTCCACCCAGTGCTTGCCCTCTTCTTCTAACCTCTTTTTTAGCCCGGTCTTGATTTGTCTGTTGGCCTGCTCGACCTGCCCATTTGCTTGTGGATACCCTACAGAGGTAAAGTGTTGAGTTATTCCAAGTTCTGAGCACCATTCTCGGACAACTCTATCCTCAAACTGAGTACCATAGTCTGATATCAAATGCTTAGGGATTCCATACCGACAGACCATATTTTTCCATAAGAATTTTTTAATCGCTCCACCTGTTATCGTTGCCAGTGGCTCTGCCTCTACCCACCTAGTGAAGTAATCAATGGCTACTATAAGAATCTTCAAGTTCCCTGGCGCCCTCGGCAGTAGCCCGACCAGATCCACTCCCCACTGGTCAAAGGGCCATGGGGATACCAAAGGGACCATCTGCTGTGAGGGTTGGTGTTTGAGGTTGTCATGCACCTGGCTTGTTCTACAGGTCATCACCAATTCCCGAGCATCTGCACCCATGGTCGGCCAATAGTACCCAAGAGCTACACTTACGAGCTGAGCTCTAGCTCCCATATGACTTCCACAGATTCCCAGATGGATTTCTCGAAGGAGGTAATTCCCCTCTTCTTCGGTGGCACAACGTAGCCATGGAGTTATAAAGGATTTGCGGTATAAGATATCATTAAACAACGAATACCTGCTTGCTTGAAGTCTTATCTTCCGGGCCGAGACCCTGTCTTCTGGAACCACGTTGTTTTTTAGGAAGGCTACTATGGGATCCATCCAGGCAGCTCGCTGGTCGATTTGTTGAGCCTCTTTTAGTTCATAGCTTCGCTCTGCCACTTGTTCAATCAGAACCTTCTTATCTAAGAAGAAATTTGGCGCTAATTTAGATAATGAATCCGTACGAGCGTTTCTAGACCTAGGAATTTGACCCAGTTTGACATCTTCAAAGTGTGATATCAATGTTCGGGCCATGGAAAGATATCTCTTCATAGTGTCTTCCTTTGCTTCGTATTCTCCCGTAACATGGTTGACCACCAGCTATGAATCACTAAATATATGTAATCTCCTGACTCCCAATTTTGCAGCCAGTTTGAGCCCTGTTATGAGCGCTTCATATTCAGCCTCATTGTTGGTTGCCTTAAAGCTGAAACACAATGCATAAGGAAATTCTTCTCCTTTCGGACTACAGAGCAGAAGGCCTGCTCCTGCTCCCTCCCTATTGGACGCTCCATCCACATACAATGTCCACTGATCTACGGGCTTGTCAGTCAGTTCCTGCTCTAGAGTTATGGCTACTCCTTCAGCTATGAAATCAGCCAAGGCCTGAGCCTTGATGGATACTCTTGGTCTGAATTCCAGATCATAGGCAGCCAGCTCGACCACCCATTTTGTCAATCTTCCGGACGTCTCTGGTTTATCTAGAATCTGTCGAAGCGGTTGTTCTGTCATGACCACTATAGGATGAGCCTGAAAGTATGGTTTCAGTTTTCTTGACGCATGGACTAAAATCAATGACAACTTTTCTGCACTGGTATACCTCACCTCTGGCCCACGGAGTGCTTTACTAACATAAAAAATTTGTTTTTGAGTATTACCCTGATCGCTCACCAGGACGGCACTCAATGCTTCTTGGCACGCTAACAAGTACAAGTATAAAGTCTCTCCTTCATGTGGTGTGGTAAGAACGGGTAGGTTTGTGAGGTATTTATTCAACTCTTCGAACGCCTTTTGGCATTCTTCATTCCAGTCAAAAGGGTTTGCTTGCCTTAAGATCTTGAAAAAAGGGAGAGCCCTTTGCGCCGACCGCGAGAGGAATCTATTTAGGGAGGCCATACGCCCTGTCAACCTTTGCACTTCCTTAATGTTCTTCGGTGGATCCATACTCTGTATGGCCTCTACCTTGTCTGGATTTGCTCTTATACCTTCCTTGGATATCATGTACCCAAGGAACTTTCCTGACCGTACCACAAACGTACACTTTTTTGGATTAAGACGCATTTGTGTTTGCCTAAGTACTCTAAAAATTTCTCTGACGTCCGCCAAGTACTGCTCGAGAGACCTTCTCTTGATCAATAAGTCATCTACGTATACCTCCATGTTCCTCCCAATCTGCTTCTCAAATATTTTATTTACGGCTTTTTGATACGTGGCTCCAGCGTTCTTGAGGCCGAACGGCATAGTAAGATAATAGAAGGTCCCTATTTCTGTGATGAAAGATGTCTTCTCCATGTCCTCTGGAGCCATGTCTATCTGATGATACCCCTTATATGCGTCTAGGAACGCGAAGACTTCATACCCGACCGTGGAATCTACCAAGCTATCGATCTTTGGAAGTGGGTAACAATCCTTTGGGCACGCCTTGTTTAAGTCTGTAAAGTCCACACACATGCGCCAAGATCCGTCTGGTTTCTTAACTAGAACCGGATTGGCCAACCATTCAGGATATACCACCTCTTTAATTATACCAACGTGCAGCAACTTTGTTACCTCTTTCTAAACAGCCTCTACTCTTTCCTGAGTGAAACATCGCATCTTCTGCCGGACGGGCTTCCTTCTTGGGTCTACGTTTAGATGATGTAATGCCAGGCTGGGAGACAGACCGGGCATATCATTTGCGGTCAGAGCGAAAACATCTCTGTATTCTTTCAACAAATCGATCAGACTCCGTCTGTGGGGTTCTGGAATCCATGCCCCGACGCTGACCATGTCTTCCTGGTCTTCCCATAAGGCTTCTTGTGTTACCACATCATTGGTTAACCATCCTCTTCTTCTGGGACGAGTTCGTCAATAAGGACCTGTTGTACCATCATTTTCTGTTTTATGGTGGCTGTATAGCAGCTCCTGGCTGTCTCCACATCCCCCTTTATTTCTGCCATCCCTTCTACAGTAGGGAATTTCATGCTAATATGTGCAGGGGAGATTACCGCTTGAAGATCTATCAGAGCGGGTCTTCCCAATATAACATTATATGCCGAGGCCGATCGTACCACCACGTAATCGACCATAAGAGTCCTGCTCTTTCTTCCTCGTCCAAAAGTTGTTGACAGCTTAATCATACCAATAGGATGTATGGGTGGTCCGGCTAATCCAAACAACGGGGCTGAGACTGGAGTTATCTCGGTTTCCCATATCTTCATGGCCTGGCATACCGATAGGTACAGAACGTTTACCGCGCTCCCTGTGTCCACACACACTCGTTTCACTGTGTCCTTATTAACTACTAACTCAATCACTAGTCTTTCGTTGTTGGGAACCAGAGGAAGAGGATCCCCTGGTCCGTACACTACCTCTCCCGTCAATTTTTGCTTCTTACCTGGCTCAGGTGGTGAGCCCTTGGGATTGCTTCTTTCTCCGGGTGGTCTGTATCCTGACGGACCGCCTGCAATAGTATTGATGGTATTGATGGGTTTATTATCTATGTGCTCTTCAGGGTCTGGAGAAGGATCTCTCATTCGCTTTTGGTCTGCTCTATGATCATTTCCTTGATAATTATTTCTCATTTTGTACTCTCTTCTACCTCTTGGGTTAGGATTCCACGTTCGATCAATTACTTCATCAATTTTTCCTTCTAAGGCCGCAGGATCTATGTCTCTAATCAGGTCTCTACAGTTCTCTGAATCATGACCCACGTCCTTGTGATATTTGCAAACCTTTGTCTGGTCCCTTTTTTTCCACTGGCCCCCCTAAAGGTGGGGGCGTTCGCGCTATTCCTTTTCTTTCCATTAGGGCGAGCACCTGCTCGCGCGATCGATTCAACGGCGCCAAGTCCCTGTCTTGGAGAGCTCCCTTCTTCCCGAGCTTGTCGGTAATGGGAGAGGTCATCTTGTCCCATACTTGTTTTCGCTCTTTCTCGGGTTGCCGTGTCGTCTTTCCCTTTCTAGGGTCTGCCTTTTCCTGCTCTCTCTTGAGTCTATTGGCTTCTTCCCCTTGACAATGCTTAAAGACCGTTTCTACGCAATCTTCCATAGATAGCGGGGGTTTACTGTTGAGCTTGGCGTATAACCAACCCTCACGTTGCCCTGCTATAAAGGATGTAACTATAATATGTTCATCAGCCCCTTGTACTTGTCTTGATTCTTCATTGAACCTTTTTAGGAATTGCATTACACTTTCGTCGTGTTTTTCCTTCAACGTGAGCAAGTGAGTGGCGTTCCTCTGGAACGGACGTGTGGTGATGAAGGCATGCATGAACTTTCTGGCTAAAGTAGTGAAGTCATTGATGGACTTGGGTGGTAGTTTCCTGAACCACTCCCGAGCCCGACCGGTCAATAATGCAGGAAGCACTTTGCACTTCATTTGATCGGCCGTGTTGTACAAGGTCATATGCGTCAGGTATTGGTATATATGATCATTGGGGTCTTTTGTCCCATCATAGGGATCCATTTTTGGCATCTTAAATCCTGGGGGTCTGGGGTAACTTTCAACCTGCTCAGTAAAAGGAGATTCAAAAGAAAAGGGAGTTTTACCCAGGATAGCATCCAGTTCCATACGGGCTGCATCTCTAGCCTGTTCTTTGATTTCTCTCCGGCCTGGGATGGAACTGGTGGATAGAGCCTCGACATGCTCTTCTCGTGAAAAATTGAGGGTCTTTTCCTTGTCATCCATAATTGGGTTTTCCTTGGTGTACGTCTCCCCTGTGATATCTTACCCCCTAACTTTAACGCGTTTGTCACAATCGTTTTGAAGATGGCCGGATTAAGGTTAGATAACGCCTCAACCAAAGCCTGCTGTGAGGGATCTGGTAGAAGTTCCACCTGGGAGGGTGTCGCCATAGTCTCTCCTGCTTTTTCTCCTAGGGGTCCTCCAGCCTCCTTTTCAGCCATGGTGGATTCGCCACCTTGTGCGGATGCTTTTTGCGTTTTCTTCCCCGTTTGTTTCGGCGGCATAAATACTGTATGTTACTTCTGAAACTACCAGTAGATGGTCCTCCTTCTAGCACCAATGATGAAGTCGGATTTCACCAATAAGTAATTTCCGGGTGTGATTGTTCTAATGGTAGTTCTCTGGTCACCGGCCGATACCAAAAGAAGGGATGGTTTGTTATATTGTGTTTTGACTGAACTCAAGTTGCTCTTGAGCTGCCTACGTATCCAATTGCTTAACTGGAATCAAGTCGGCCGTAGTTGTTGCAACAGTTTAAATAGAGTCTAAACCCTAATTTTGCCGTATCCTCCAAGGGTTCGGTTGAGATTAGATTGATTTGGACTCCTTATTATTAGGAGAGAACGATTCTCTAATATCGAGTTATGAATCAGAGCCTTAATAAGGCTAGGTTCATTTCTCACGTTTTATTCCTGCTCAATGGTCATGTGCGTATAAACGCGTGGACGCTCGGCCCGGTTGGATAGATGAGTTTGGTTGCGCTCTGCACATTCTTTATAGACCAACCGTCCTGCGGTGGTCAGTATCAGGGATGTTGCTCGCCCTCAGGATCTACAGTCGCCCTCGGTCGGACTTCCTCTCCTTGGTCGGGACACGTTCCCTCTTCAACCTGTGATTAGCCAATATCTGTATGACGCGTGGCTTTGGCCTGAGCCGACCATCATCAACACGTAACCTTGATTCTGTCAAATCGAAACAGGGTTTACATATAATATTAGTAAAATATTGGCAAGTTGCAAAGGAACTACTATTTAAGAATGATCAAACAAAACTAGGGGTCTATATATGTATGCATGTACAGATGCACTTGATGATTTAGCAAAATAAGAAGTAGCAAAAGGACACGGTTAAATAAAATGGAACTCACCATTTAGCTATAAAAAAAATAATGATAGTTAGCTTATAAATATTTATTATATAACCGAAAAGAGTTCTATGAAAACATGTTAGAGTGCCATACCTACTCCTCCCCCACTTCCTAGACAATTTGGTACTTCGAGGGCAGAAAAAAAAGGATCGACTAGGGCCCTACTAAGACTAATATATTCAAGCAAGGAGTACAAATAATGCTATTTAATAATAAGTTTCTAAATACTACATGATCTTTCAGTTTTACAGTGGCTGACCACACACTCTGGGCCTGTAATTCAATCAGATTATTGTGTGAGCTGAAATGGCACGTAAGCCACTCCTCAAATATCCTCCTCATATAAAACTAACCCATTTAATCATACGAGGAATAGGACCGCTCAGAGAAAGAAAATGAATTGGCTCCTTTCGAGGGGGAAATTTTCGAGAAAACAAATGAATTAACGATTGAAAGCCATGCATTTGACACATTTTCTTTTGAAGAAAAAAATACAGAGTAAGAAGAATGAAACTCACAGTCACACTTATCTTGGTTGTGTATTCTGTGAAGTCAGGTCCTATGTCTTATTTATACTACTAAACCTATGCAGATAAGTCCTAATTTAAATTTTTCTGTTTTAACAACTTATCTCTTATCTCCTAATTTTGATATTAGTTGTTAAGATATCACATTTTTATATTTTATTTTTATTTTTATTTCATAGTAACAACCTACACTTTATCTCTGAATTTAAAACATAATTTGTTACCAAATATCTTCAAAATCCCAACTACCAACATACGGCTTATCCCTCTCCCAACCAAGTGTTTTCAACCTTCACTATTGCTGTGGTTTCAAGAAAATAATATATATATATATATATATATATATATATATATATATATCTTAATCTTATATCTATTAAGAGCTAAGGGGCTCCACAAGAGGACACGCAGTTGAACTTGTGGAAATGACACGCGTGTGCCAAAAATTTTTTTTTCGGTAAAAACCGTGATTTCGATTATCTCGTTATATATATAAATCGATTTCTTTTTTTTTTTGACTCTCCGTTACATAAATCGAACCAAAGTGTATATTTCGATACGGGTCATTTTTATTGCCTCCAACAGACAGTGCGGATTCAGTTTTACATTTCAATCAACCGAAAATTTTCGATATCTCAATTCGATTTCGGCACAACAATTGAATATACACAACAAAATGTATATTTCGATACGGTTCGTTTTTTTCCCCTTCGGTAAAAACCAGGGATTTCGGTTATCTCGTTATATATAAACCGATTTTTTTCCGACTCTCTGTTACATAAATCGAACCAAAATGGTTCATTTTTTGTGCATCCAGCAGACAGTGTGGATTCAGTTTTACATTTCAATCAACCAAATTTTTGTGAATTCTCGATTCGATTTCGACACAACAAAGTGTATATTTCGATAAAGTTTTTTTTTTTACCGAATTTTTTTTTTTTTGCAGCAGTTTTTTTTTTTCTCTTTTCTTTTTCTTTCTTTTCCCCTTCGGTAAAAATCGTGATTTCGGTTATCTCGTTATATATATATACCGATTTTTCTTTTTTTCGACTCTCCGTTACATAAATCGAATCAAAGTGTATATTTCGATACGGTTCATTTTTAGTGCCTCCAACAGATAAATATGGATTCGAGTTTACATTTCAATCAACCGAAAATTTTCGATTTCTCGATTCGATTTCAGCACAACAATTGAATATACACAACAAATTGTATATTTCGATACGGTTCATTTTTCTTTCCCCTTCGGTAAAAACCAAGGATTTCGGTTATCTCGTTATATATAAACCGTTTTTCCGACTCTCCGTTACATAAATCGAACCAAAGTGGTTCATTTTTTGTGCATCCCATGATAAATCATGGATTCAGTTTTACATTTCAATCAACCAAATTTTTTTGAATTCTTGAATTCGATTTTGACACAACAAAGTGTATATTTCGATACGGTTAATTTTCTTTTTCCCTTCCGTAAAAACCGGGATATCGGTTATCTCGTTATATATAAACCGGTTTTTTTTTTTGACTCTCCGTTACATAAAACGAACAAAAGTGTATATTTCGATCTGATTCATTTTAGTGCTTCTCCAACAAACAAATCGGCTTCGCTTTTACATTTCAATCAACCGGAAATTTTCGATTTCTCGGTTCGATTTCGACACAACAATTGAATATACACAAGAAAGTGTATATTTCGATCGGATTCAATTTTTCTTTCCTTCGTAAAATCGTGGATTTCGGTTATCTCGTTATATAAAAACGATTTTTTTCCGACTCTCCGTTACATAAATCGAACCAAAGTGGTTCATTTTTTGTGCATCCAACAGACAGTTCGGATTCGGTTTTACATTTCAAACAACCAAAAAAATTTGCTTTCTCAATTCGATTTTAACACAACAATTGAATATACACAACATAGTGTATATTTCGATACGGGTCATTTTTTCCCTTCGGTAAAAACCGGGATATCAGTTATGTCGTTATATCTAAACCGATTTTTTTCCCGACTCTCCGTTACATCAATCGACCAAAAGTGTATATTTCGATACGGTTCATTTTTAGTGCCTCCAGACAATGCGGATTCAGTTTTACATTGCAATCAACCTGAAATTTTCGATTTCTCGATTCGATTTCGACACAACAATTGAATATACACAACAAAGTGTATATTTTGATACGGTTAATTTTTAGTACCTCCAACAGACAGTACGGATTCAGTTTTAAATTTCAATCCACCGAATTTTTTTGATTTCTCGATTCGATTTCGACACAATAATTGAATATACACTACAAAGTTTATATTTCGATACGGTTCATTTTTAGTACCTCCAACAGACAGTGCGAATTCATTTTTAAATTTCAATCAACCGAAAATTTTTGATTCTATTTCGACAGAACAATTGAATAAAACAGTGTTTTTTTTTATCAAATATTTTTTTTTAAAACATCATTTATTCGGTTTCCATTCGATAATAACCGGAATTTCGGTAAGCGTTATCTATAAACCAAATTTTTTAATTCGACTCTACGTTGCGTAAATCAAATCAAAGTATATATTTCGATACGGTTCATTTTTAGTGCCTCCAATAGACAGTGCGGATTCAGTTTTAAATTTCAATGAACCAGAAATTTTCGATTTCTCGCTTCGATCTCGACACAACAATTGGACATACACGACAAAGTGTATATTTCGATACGGTTCATTTTTATTACCTCCAACAGACATTGTGGATTCAGTTTTAGATTTCAATCAACCGAAAATTTTCGATTTTGATTCGATTTCGACACAACAATTGAAAAAAACCGTGTATTTTTTTTATTTATCAAATGTGTAAGTTCTCGATTCATTTTTTCCCCTTTTCTTACAGCTGTTTCTTTTTTCCCCTCGGTAAAAACCGGACTTTCGGTAGCTTGCAGAGAATATGATATGTTTCGGTTGCTCTATTTGTCTTGTGCCTCGAATTATTACGGTTTAAGCTTACGCGATTTATTTCACGTTGGAGATCTATTCTTTGATGTTATCGTTGGTAACGATTTATGTTGGGCCCGCCGTGCCTTGCACGGCTCACGTTCACTAGTATGTATATTCAAAGCATCATTTGTTCGGCCAAAACAAAAAAAAATACAATAATAATAATAATAAAATAAGTAAGATAGTAATAAGTTCTCTTCTATTGATTTTATAATATTCGCCGCTAATTCTGAGAACAGTACAACCAAAAGTAGTATCAGGTATATCCCGCTAATAACCCGATAATTTGGGATGTTACAAAAATGAAGCTCTGACATTGCTGAGGCCGATGAAGACCTCATCTGAGGTGAACAGGGACGGACCTAGCCTTTGAGGGAGGGGTGCATGGCCCCCACTCAAATTTCCGGACGAAGTTACAAATATACCCCTCTTAAAATAATAAAACTGTGTATGTATATTATTTCAGACAATTTCTCCAACAATTATTCATTTAGTTTAACTGGTTAAAAGCTTTGTTACTTATCATAATGTCATGGGTTCGAGACTTGGCTGTTGAGTCCTTTTTCCATCTTTTTTTTTAATTTGGCCCCCACTGAAAAAATTTCCTGGGTCTCTGATGTCCGATAACATCAACAAAACATCTCGTGAAGAATATGCTATTTCAAGCAAGCTTTCCTCACCTTTTTACATTTCAGTACTTTGTCTGGCTCTAAATCATCTCTAATCTGAGTCTCGTATGTGTGACAAAATGGTTATCTCGATGTGATTTTTTTTGGGTGATTAAGTTGCTTAAATAGAATTTCTGTAAATGCTTGCCTAATAAACTTTTGTTTATTAAAGCTTAAATATTTTTTTTGAGACCTAAGCCTTTGATTTTTGTAAATCTCAGTTATGTGCAACTCTAGTCCCATTTTGACTAAAGGACATATATTTTATTAGTTTGTATGACAAAATGTTCAATCTGTAAATGCATGCCTGATATAATCAAAAAATATGACTTTATGCTAATAAAGTGTATAAATCGAAATATTTCTTTTGGTCTGTCCTTGAATGATTTGTCAATTGTTGTGAATGCTTAAAAGTCTGAATTAATATGTCAAAATGCTTGATCTTTAAAATGCATATTTTAGATCTATTAGATTGTTTTGCATGTTATACTCATGTATCTTTTGTTGAAATAATATGAAAATTATATATATATATATATATATATATATATATATATATATATATATGTTTGCAGTAAATGCATGCACAGCATTTTAGCAAACTTATGTAAAGTGCTTCTTGATGATATATGTTTGAGTGTGCCTATGTCCAAATTGATGTACAACATATGTAAAGTATATGTTACGAGATTGGATCCCCTGCTGTGTGTGAAAACACAGTAGGTAGGAAGGGAAATGCCCATCTCAGCGAGAAGACTGCACAACCATTGAACCTCGGCAGCAGTGTTGGACAAGGTTTTATATTCAGCCTCAGTGCTACTTTTGGAGATGGTAAGATGTTGCTTAGAGCGCCAGCTAATCAAGTTGCCACCGAAAAAGACACAGTAGGCCCCAACAGAGCGGCGAGTATCCGGATCAACCGCCCAGTCGGAGTCAGAGTATGCATGAAGAGTAGGTGACAAATGCCGAGAGAAAAATAACCCATCAGAAATAGAGTGCTTAAGATAGCGCAGAATGCGCTTCACTGCAAGCCAATGATCATCAGTCGGAGCATGCATGAACTTGCTCATATAATCGGTAAAATCATCCGTCATATAATCGATGGAGAAGCCGGTTGGAGGGCCAGAGGGTACTTGAATGGACTTTAAGACATTGTAACTCACCTCTTGATCACCAACTCGGATAGTCACGTGCCCACCATCGCAATCGATGAGGGCTCTAGCTGTAGATAAGAAAGGTCTTCCAAGAATCAGGGGGACGTTTTTGCCTTTCTCTGTGCTGTGATCAAAGGGGAGAGGAGTAAAAGGGTAAGTTCAGTTCATTAAAAAAAACCTCTCAAACTCAAATTTTAACACACACAGCACAAAATACATCATCATTTTCACGGCAGAGGATCCTGAGTGATATGTTACGTGGTTAAACATTTTCTTTTGCATATCATATATTTTCATCTATGTTTTCTGGAGTATAGTCATGCTTAATATTTAATAATATATACATATATGCCGCATCACGTAGGAGTGTATAATTATATATCATTAAGTTAAATATGGAAATTGTTTTTAGTTAAAAGGTGTCATCTTTGGGAGTTGCACTACTCTCTCTCTCTCTCTCTCCCATTTGAATTTGTTTCACTCAAGACTGTTTGACCCTTGATAATACATATACCCTTTAACTTTTTCTGCACCTTTATGTCTTGTTTCCATATATTTAATGTGTTTGTAAAGTGTGCAGAATTTATCTCTTGGGAATGGCCATTATAGCCGTTGATGGACTGAAAAGATAAAAGAGCCGTTGGATGCAAAAGTCTCATCTACAAAGCTGGCCTGCACAACAGGATTGCAAAAAGAACTGGGGTGCCTCTCTTATATATACCCCAGCTTCATCAAACAGAAAAGCAGAACAGCCTCTCAGCTTTACATTTACTTCACTAACTTCTTTACTTCAGTTTCTCTCAACACTTGTATTGTAAACAGTTTTTGTTTCTTGAGTGTTAAAGTAATGTGAGGTGTGAGTGTGTTAGAGTGTGTCTCTAAAGAAACCTCTAGTGAGTTGTGTTGCAGTTTGAGAGTGTTCTCAACTTGTTATTGAGCAGCAATAACAAGGGCACAGCTAGCCCAAGCTCTGGTTCAGCAGTTCGGTTCGGTCCTGCTGGGATATGGGTTCACGGAGCTGAATTCGGGTTCAAGAATCCGGGCAGTGATTCTTGGTAAGTACTCCTTTGGTGAGTGTTTGTAAAAATCTGTTGAGTGTTGTTACTAAGGATTTAGGACATCTTAGTGTTAGTAGGAGTATGTGGTTCACTCGAGACTAACACTAATTTGGTTATCCATTGGTAACACTTTAACAATAAAAGTGTTGTATCTTTTATTTGTTATTTTGTAATAAGACTCAGGCGTCATCCAGTGAAAAACTTGTTGTGTGTGGGTGTGGTCTTCTATAAGATCACACATATGTGCTTTAGGTAGTTTATTACATTGCTACACACCTTAGAATTGGATGCTTTAGGCTTAAACAAAATAAAATCAATTATCTGCAATTCTGTTTTTGAACACCTTAGACTTGCATGTACTAGGACAACAACATAAAATCTGAATCTCCATATCTGATGTTCTGATTTTGGTCAAGTGTTGTACCTACAGTAGTGTTCAACCTGTTTCATTATTTGGTATCAGTTTCAGTTCTGCAAAGCAAGCCTTTATCTTATCAAACTGAACTTGATCTAGAAAGTCTTCAACAGAAGTTAACTTAGGTTCTTATGGTTAATCGAAACTAGATCTTCCGCCTAGGTTCGTTAACTGAACTAAGTTAAGAATATACTATGATTTTGTCTATTAAACCACTGAATTGTTTTTAAAGTGGTTAAAGATTTTTTAAAAGTCCATAATACTCTATTCACCCCCACCCCCCACCCCCCCTCTAGAGTATTGTTTGTGTTCTCGATCCAACATCCATAACATAGAACCTAACCATACATGTCCTCCGGTTATATATTCTATCACATTATATCTACAACATCTAATTCATACAATAAAAATCTTATGAAAAAGATTAAATTCTAAATTTACCAACTTACGTCTTATTTTATCAAATCAATTAACATTTAATTAATTAGATGACTTTAATCGAAATAAAATTAACGGTTAATTTTAAACGATTCCAATTTTAATTTTAATTAATTAGAACTATTTCAAAAATAAATCAAAATTAAGTCTTTTTTGTTTCTTTTCTTTAGATTCATAATCAAAAGAGATGCCGTTGGTTTCCAAAACCAAAAGGTACCAACCTAGGCCATGTCCAAAATCAAAATTTTGAAAAGGGCCTAGGCCTATTCCAAATAAAATTTGAAAAGGCCTAGGTTAATCATAGGTCTATAATTATGGACCATAAAACAACCCTTCTGCACCATAGTGCCATATGGCATACTATCTGGTAACTCGACCACGGACTACTATCTTTCGAGGATTTAATGCTCGTCAAGAGGAAAGAGAATTACCATTCCTCAAACTGACCATATGTGTTGAGCAAGTAAAGTAAAGTCAGAAGAACGAGGATATTATAATGCTCATCTCAGAGGAATGGGCTGATCTGACAATATCGCGTAAATGGGTATTGGCTAGTATAACCACTCTATTGTCCACACCATCCATTCCGGTGTGGTTGAATCCATCCACTTCGCGTGGCGTACCAAGAGCCACCAGCCGACACCGACCACCACAAGGGCAGCCGATGCCGCTGGCGTACTCAAGGTGGGGCATTTATGCGAGCAGCCCCGCCGCCGAAGCGCAACCCTTTTTTTGTTCTTTGTTCTGTGAATTTAAATCATGCATCTATTATTAATTACTATGCAAATTATTTTGAAATTATTTAAGTTTGAAATTATTATGCATCTTAAGTTCAAAATTATTTAAAAATTGATTTCCAATCCCAAGATCGACTTCATTTAAAACAATAAACACGTTAAGTAGTAGACGGTGATTACCTCAGTTGATCTATAAGATCACCGCTTTGACCGTCAAATGAGAGTAGTAGTGCTCACAAGCCGTCCACGTGTCCGGCCTCTAATGATATCCACACGAGCACCTCACCGGAATCCTCCTTGGATAGCTACTAGAAAAACTCAGTTGCTAGACTGGCCTTTATTCTCTCTAAATATTCTCTCTAAGAAACTCTCTATTTTTCATAAGAACTATGAACTCTTGGAATTATGATGTACAAAAGAGCTAGCCAACCCCTTGCTTATATAGGGGTAGGTTGCACTCCATATGCTCCCATTCCCAATGGGAAAAGCTTCGGAGTGGAGTAAGGAGAAAGAAAACATTTAACCAATAAAATAAGGAAAATAGATATTCTAGATTTATCTCATTTAATTTAATATCTCATATTAAATAAATCCAAGATATTGTAAATATCTAATATTGTTTATCTTTATCATATTACCATAAATCAATTTAGACATGTGTGTAAATCTATACACATTAATATCTAATATTAATATATGATAATACTATTAATTAAATTACACAATCCAAGTGTATCTTATACACTCATAACCTGTGCCCCATATAGCCATTAATTGGCTTCCGGAATATTCTTAATTAATTAACATAATTAATATCTTGTATTTAATTTATTCATAATAAATAAATACCACAATATTAATTTATCATTATAACACTTTATAGTCGAGATAAACTTTCCTTATTTGGTTATCACTATAACCACATTTTAATCCGGCTAGATGTTCTTATGAGTGTGACCCAATAGGCTTTCGAATATGTTGGCCATAGGCATAAAGTGCATTTTACTAAAATACCCTTCACACATAAAGATCACGAAATAGCGTCTAGCAACACAGCGTGACCCCAAATCATCGGAAGAGTCAAAAGCGATGACTACTACCTTCATGTGAAATAGTTACCGTGTAAATAGAATTCTATCGCTGTAATAATATCCATAGAATCGTATCTCGAGTGTCAGTACATCAACGATCGTATCTTATAATCTGGATATCATGCTCTCTCAAAGTAACTCATTTACTCTCACTTTGCAAAGATTCACGAGAGCTAGACATTCCTTATAAGAAGGCCATTTCGGATATTTACTCCTACTAATAGGAATCGCGATTTCCGGACGAACAAACCCCAGTAGAGACTGGTACGATTCAATTCATCATTTTCTTCGCTTGGGTTTGATTGTGTCATAGATCTATAATTCGTCTGTAGGTTTATCGTTGGATGAACTGAATTGCGGATATTGATCCCAAAAAAAGTCGGTAGGTATAGCTAGAGATCTTATCAACCATAATCACAATCATGGTTTTTCTATCACAGTTTAATACTAAGGACGTTACTATATATACAATAACCTAATTGGTACATAAAGATAAACTAAATATATAATAACAAACGTGCTTTTATTAATCATAATAAACTTATTACATGAACTATATAGACTGTAAATGACCCAACCCAGTCGGATCCGGTCCAACCTGAGTGGGTTTAGGACACCATTTCAACAGAAATAACTAATGGCTCATATTTAGAACTAGTACCTTTAAAACTCATAGAATTGTGTTTGTGTTAGGAAATCTACGCGGGAACGCAGCGGAATTTAAAATTTTGATTTCCTTTTACCCAAGATCGACTTCGTTTAAGCAATAAACAAATAGATAGTAGACGGTGGTTATCTTGGTTGATCTAAAAGATCGACGCTTTGACCGTCTAAGGAGAGTAGTTCTGCATAGAGCCGCCCAAGTGTTCGGCCTCTACCGCTAGTCCACACGAACAGCCCGCCGGAATCCCATCATGGATTGCTATTGGAAAACTCCGGTTGCTAGACCGGCCTTTTTCCCTTCTCTACAACTCTCTATAGGATGCTCTCCAATTTTACACAAGAACTATTAGCTCTTGGAATTATGATGTACAAAAGAGCTTGACACCCACCTTCTATTTATAATGAAAGTGGCGCCCCATATAGTGTAGAAAAGAAGAAAACCTTTTCCCAATAAAATAAGGAAAATATAATTGATTGATTTATCTCATTTATTATAATATCTCATATTAAATAAATCTAGGATATTGTCAATATCTTATATTGAATATTCCCAAGATATTGTCAATATCTAATATTGACTATCTTTATTTTATTACCATAAATCAATTTACACATGTGTATATATCACATATATATTACACATATAAATCCATTTATATATATATATTATGGAAACAACTATGCACATGCATGTTGCACCACACGCTGGTAGCATATGTATATATATAAATATTAATATCTAATATTAATATATGGTAATACCATTAATTAAATTGCACAATCCAAGTGTATCACTTATACACATATGTGGCGCCACTTATCAATATAAGTGTATTTAATTAATCAACTTAATTAATATCTTGTATTTAATTTATTCATAATAAATAAATACCACCATATTAATTTACCACTATAACCTTTATAGTTCGAGATAAACTTTCCTTATTCGGTTATCATCTATAACCACATTTTAATCTGGCTAGATGTTCATATGTGTGTGACCCGATAGGCTTCCGAATATGTTGGCCGTAGACACAAAGTGCAATTTACGAAAATGCCCTTCATGCCTAACGATCACGGGATAGCGTCTAGCAACACACCGTGACCCCCAATCATCGGAAGAGTCAAATGCAATGACTACTACCTTTCATGTGAAACAGTTACCGTGTAACTTACAATCCTATCGCTGTAATAATATCCATACGGTCGTTAGTCGAGTGTCAAAACATCAACGACCGTATCTTATAATCTGGATATCTGTTAGGAAATCTACGCGGGAACGCAGCGGAATTTAAAATTTTATTTCCTATCGACCCAAGATCGACTTCGTTTAAGCAATAAACCATTAAGCTAGTAGACGGTGGTTACCTTCGTTGATCTAAAAGATCGACGCTTTGACCGTCTAAGGAGAGTAGTTCTGCATAGAGCCGCCCAAGTGTTCGGCCTCTACCGCTAGTCCACACGAACAGCCCGCCGGAATCCCATCATGGATTGCTATTGGAAAACTCCGGTTGCTAGACCGGCCTTTTTCCCCTCTCTCCAACTCTCTATAGGATGCTCTCTATTTTACACAAGAACTATTAGTTCTTGGAATTGTGTGTTGTACAAAAGAGCTTGACACCCACCTCCTATTTATAATGGAAGTGGCGCCTCTTAGCAGAGTGGAGGAGAAGAAAACCTTTCTCCAATAAAATAAGGAAAATATAATTAATTGATTTATCTCATTTATTACAATATCTCATATTAAATAAATCTAGGATATTGTCAATATCTTATATTGAATATTCCCAAGATATTGTCAATATCTAATATTGACTATCTTTATTTTATTACCATAAATCAATTTACACATGTGTATATATCACATATATATTACACAAATAAATCTATATATACATAAATATATGGTGCGCATGAATCACCAATTTGAATTGGTGCAAACACACGCTGTATGTACATGTTTATAAATATTAATATCTAATATTAATATATGGTAATACCATTAATTAAATTACACAATCCAAGTGTATCTTATACACTCCAAAATTGCGCCACCTTTAGCCAATAAATTGGCATCCGGAATATTCTTTAATTAATATAATTAATATCTTGTATTTTATTTATTCATAATAAATAAATACCACCATATTAATTTACCACTATAACCTTTATAGTCTCGAGATAAACTTTCCTTATTTGGTTATCATCTATAACCACATTTTAATCCGGCTAGATGTTCTTATGTGTGTGACCCGATAGGCTTCGAATATGTTGGCCGTAGACACAAAGTGCAAATTACTTAAAATGCCCTTCATGCCTAACGATCACGGGATAGCGTCTAGCAACACACTGTGTGACCCCCGATCATCGGAAGAGTCAAATGCAATGACTACTACCTTTCATGTGAAACAGTTACCGTGTAACTTACAATCCTATCGCTGTAATAATATCCATACGGTCGTTAGTCGAGTGTCAAAACATCAACGACCGTATCTTATAATCTGGATATCATGCTCTCTCGAAAGTAACTCGTTTACTCCCACTTTGCAAAGATTCACGAGAGTAAGACATTCCTTATAAGAAGGCCATTTCGGATATTCGATCCCAATCATAGGATACGCGATTCCCGGACGACCAATCATGTATACTCCGCATGCTTCAGTATCATACCCAATCACTACCGCATGATCGCCCCATGGCTAGGGGAAACCTCAATAGTGTCAAAGCATGACAATCCACACCGTGATGCCATGAAGACTCCGGTCTTTAAGGATAATTACACAACCGCCACATAGTGTGACACTTATCCGTGTAAATGGGTCGATCCTAACGTCACGCATTCTCTAATACACGTCCACGTACAGTCCAAGTGTCTCTACACTTCGATAGACGAGATCTATCCCTGCCCTTAAAGACAGAAGACATCTAATACGTGCTAGTCTGTTTATACTATCAATGCCCTGTTTAATAGTACATCAGCCTAGAGACATTTAAGTATCAAACTTATTAAAGTGATTAGAGATCTCATCAACCATAATCGCCTATCATGGTTTCTCTATCACAGTCTAATACTAAGGACGTTATCATATAACAATTCACAATTGGTTCTTTAAAAGAACATATATATGACAACAGAAAAGCCATTTAATATATGTATAAACATAAAGAAATAGTAGAGATGATCCGACCCGGTCGGATCCGGTCCAACCCGATTGGGTTTAGGACACTATTTCAACAATCTCCCACTTGGCCTAAAACCAATCACTCGCACACACAAGACCAAGTTGAAACACAAGAATCTCATGCAATACTGCAACCAAATTTAGCCATAAACGGATCGCTATCCGTGGGGACTCGACTATCTTCATATCACGTTCCATATGATCAAGTCAAAGGAACCGCCTCAACACACACATGAATCTCTGACGAGACCCTGGTCCTTGCTTCAAGCAATGAATCCACTTACTATATCAGCTATATAGAAAAGGTGGAAGAACCGTACAAGGTTCATGAATGAACCTTCTAGATCCATGTACTGCTCCCGCTGCGCCTCTAAGGCACTACTGTGTTTTGGCCTCGTTGTAGAATTTACAGTGACCCATATGCTAGAACATTTCCACTCAACAGTATCACTTAATCAAGGTATTTGCAAACCTGCATCGTAGCTCCCACTCGCCTTCATAAGACTCAGGATATACGTCTGTATATCTACGTTTATTTAATTCCAAGTTTCAATAAACTAGGAACTCTTCCTTAACTTGTTTAAGGATATTCTCGACATTCACCAGATTTACTTTCATACTTGCTCATGACTATTCATGGACTATGAACATCTGGCATTACTTTTATGATGGTTCCTATCGCATTATCAAAGGAAACCTTCCATAAGCATCATCTTTCACCTTATCTTTAGGACCAATGTCCTAACATAGACAGATCTCGCGATCTATGCTAAACTTCTTTTAGCATCACATCTATATAGGTAAACTATAATCTAACAGCAGTTAAATCTATCGCTATAGATTCTTATTTCTAAAATTAAGAACTGCTAATCCAAGTGCTTTCGCAAAGACCTTGAACTACCAAACATTAATTGACTGTGACATGGGGTTATAATTCTCGAGAGAGATATCCAATACCTTACTCGAAAATCGTAACACACTCCCACTATCCATCTCGCACATTGGGCATATCCTTCTTTTGACTAAATCAAACTCCTTTGATTATCAAACAAAGAAATCATCTAGAGAAACTTGTTTGAGTCCATAAATGGATCTCATGAGCTTACATATCATGTTAACGTCTATGAACATCGAGCTATATGCCCAACGTCTTCAACACTATCATATAGTCATGATACGAAGTTATAACAAGCATTATCTGAATAGAACTGGGCTCAGCCTTACATGGACATTCCCTCTAGATAAGACAGACTAGGTTCATAACCTGGTTGTCACTGATGGAATCTAATTCAGATATTATGGCTCCTGGCCATATCTCTCAATCTTGCCTTTCAAACATTCTTTCATAAGTCGTGAGATATTCATTCTTCAAGATGAACATACCAACAGCCTTTTCAGGCTTGAGGTTATCCACAGACTTACAGAACTTTTGTGTGCACTGAGCAGTGTTCTACACCTCATCGCTATGCGGCGTCTGCTCAAGTTCTATTGGTTGAATATATCTTTGTGGTTCTCAAACTCTTTTGAGATACGATTCACTCCCACTGTTTCTTTTGGAAGAAACACTTCCTTTAGAAGACAGCATGTTTGGAGACAAACGCCTTTTGCTCCGCGGACGAGTAAATAATATCTAGCGTACTTGCTAAGATATTCCACAAAGTTGCATATGCCGTACTAGGCTCCAAGCCTTTCTGACTTTGCCTATGACAACCTCAAATCATCGGCTAAGATAGATTCGACATTATCCTCTTTCCATATCTAATATGGACTTTATTCAACATTTCATTTTAGGAACTCGGTTAAGTATAAGGGGCACTATCCCGAAATGTATAAGGGATACTTCGTGATGGCTTGCGTCACACCTTTATCATATAAAGTGTTGTTTCCATTTTGTGAACACAATCTAATTGCGTATCCCAAAGATGGTATCCTTGAAGGGAGAATCTTATTCCCTTTCAGACGACTTCTGAAACACCCTTCAGGTATTAATTACTTCAATCCAATCAAAGATTAACTCCTAAGTAGCTCATCAATCTCATATTCGTACTAGCTCGAACTTTTTGGGCTTTTCGAATTGTTGTACTTCAATAAGTACATTCAACTATTTCTAAAATAGTCATAGAGATTGACAAACAATTATTTGTGGCATTAATTGTCATAAGCCAACAAACATCGGTATGTTTAGGCTTTAGACAATTTTTCTAGATTTTACAACCTTTTCATAAAAGGGTATTTTCGTCATCTTTAAGATACGTTTAACCCACATGATTCATAATCATATGGTTCAACATCATCAGAATGACGTTTAATTACACGCTTCTCTTCCAGAGAGACTATGTCTAGAACAATCACAAATATTAAGGATAACAGCCATACAAATATTTAGTTGAGATCTCATCACATATATCATCTATATAGTGACATCAATCTAGTATGTTAGATTCAGTGACCTTCCAACTTTATCGGAATAACATTTATTCTTTACAATTGAATGTGTCTACTAAATCCTAACAAATAACTGAAAACATATTCTTCATAAGAACCGGAACATAATAACATTTATTTAGTTCCCTTATCAGTTTACTAGATCCAGAATATGGTAAGTGTTACAACATTTGTTTAACCTTCCATATCTGTATTTAATCTTTCTAATTTAATCACACTCGTAAGGTATCATATATCTTAGAGTTGACTTTGAATTTAGATAGATTTATCTCAACTCACTTGCCTAGAATAGAAACTTCAATAAGTTCTCCATTTAAGCACATGCCCTAACTTTCCTTTCAATCCTTTAAGCACTTGTAAATATTTCTTAGTGTAGTCTTCATAAGATTTAAGAAGGATCACAAGAGCTATGTCTTTAATTTCCTTTCATAAAGAAAATCTAAAGTATATTAAATAGTTTATTTAACCTTTTGAATCGTATTCAAAACATTAACTATTTAATTAACCTTTAAGCAATGATAGAATTAAGTCGATACTTAAATCTTACAATTTTGAAAACATCCTTTCCAAAATTAGACGTGGTCATTGTTTATCCAACGTTTGAATTAATTGTCATCATATGACTGAATGATCATATTGGATCGTATCCAATGAGCTACCGTTTTTCTTTAATAATTAAAGTCTTGGAGGACTCCATCAAATATGTAGTCTCCTTAACTTTAGCTACTATAACGGGATTGCTCGTGTTATTGCTTTATTTTAAAAGGATTAAAATTTACTTAACCATTCTTGAGAACGCTTCTCAAACAGTCATAATTTGGTTTTACTAATCGAGAAAAACATAAATATAAAAGTTTGCTAAAAATAAACTACAACATAAAAATGAAGATAAAAGAGTGTTGTTGTCTATACACGCAAAATCAAATATGGTCTTTGGGATTATGATTTTGCTCCCACTAGTCAACTACTCCCTATTGACTTTCAAGATTTTATCAAAATTCTTTAGTGGCTGGAATCCTATATCTAGTTGACTCGATCCCCGACGTGGGCCGATCGACCGGGTCAATTTCGATGGGTAGGTACTTCTTACCAATCGCGTCTAACGCGACTTCCAGTGGTTTGACTAGTCAACTCTTTGACAATTCACATCATCTATGTGGTAGTCAACCTTATGTCTCTAAAACCAGGCAGTCCCCGACGTGGGCCAATCACCGCAAGATTCTTAGTCGAGTCGTAACCCAAGTATTCATGAGATCTCATAACGATCATATCTCGATAATGACGATATACCCGTGGTAGGTCAACTCCCGACGTGGGCCGATCAGTTGGATCCGAACAAGGGCTCTTCATCGTCACTATAATATTGGGAGACATTTTATAACTCAATTTTTGTTGTGGGAGTAATTACGTAAATTAATTCACTTAATTAATTTTAATTACGGTCTCATCAAATATATCTATCTCTATAGACATACATCCTACACATTTATCTAGATCGTGCCTAGTCATGCATCTATCGTATCATATAAAATAAATACAAGCACAAAATAAATAAATGCGTAAAGTAACCGGTATGATCATGGACTTTTCCTAGGTGCGGTTTCGAATACAAACTGACGAAACCACGGGTCGCAATCTAAGGGTAGCTGCAACCGTCAATAGGATCTTTAATGCTCCATTCTCCAATGGGATCTTTATCTTTCGTCTTTCTTTGGTCTTCATCTTCTGCTCCATTCTTGTTACATTTAATTCTATCTAATAAAATAAATACACCCGCCGCACACGGGGGGAGCTAACGGGAATGGGATAAATGCAGAAAATAAACTAGGTCACGTTCTTCATAACGGCCTAGAACAATTTTTTAAACCAATAGAAAAATTAAATCAATCACATCTATCCTATCGGTCGAGTCAAAGCGATCAATCGAATTCATATAATCATATTATATCTACTATATCTAAACCATACAATAACATCTTATGAAAAAGATAAAATTAAAATTTAACTACTTGCGTCTTAATTAATCAATTAACATTTAATCTATTAAATAATTTTATCCAATCAATTAACTAATTAACATTTAATTAATTAAATGATTTTAATCGAAATAAAATTAACGATTAATTTTAAACCGATTTTAATTTTAATTTTAATTAATTAGAAATATTCCAAAAATAAATCAAAATTAAAATTATTTCTCTTTTGTTTCTTTCCTTTTGATTCGTAATCGTGCGGGATGCTTTGGTTTCTAAACCAAATTTGGCTTAGTTTGGCCACTTTCCAAAATCAAAATTTTGGAAGTGACTTGTGTCTGCGCCTTTTACAAATCAAATATTTGAAAAGGCTGCTGGCCTATTCCAAATCAAATATTTGGAAATGCCAAATAATTTTGGTTTAGGCACAGCCACTTTCCAAAATCAAAATTTTGGAAGTGGTATAAGCTGGCGCTTTTCCAAATCAAATATTTGGAAAGGCTTAGCCTATTCCAAACAAAGTTTGGAAAGGCCATTATTATTTTAATGTCATGTGGCATCCCAATGGCCCAAACTATTTGTACCATTGGTTAGCCACACGACACAACTAAACAAAAGACAAATTACCAATCACAACTATGAACAATAATGAAACACAAAATACACAAAACAAAATTTGTGGATCCACCAAAGATGCACCAAATGACGTCGACCGCCCCTAAAGGGTGCCGCCCGCCCGCCAAGCGCAATTTCGATGGGTGCCGCCGATCGGCCGAGCACCCCAAAAGCCGCCTTTTTTTTTTTTTTTTTTGCGTGTCGATTTGCGAATCAAAAATCTTTCATCTTTTAATTACGTGATTTAAACGATAAAATTAACTACGTAAAATAACATGCTTATTGCTTAAGCTCGAAGCTCTCTCTGATACCACTGTTAGGAAATCTACGCGGGAACGCAGGCGAATTTAAAATTTTATTTCCTATCGACCCAAGATCGACTTCGTTTAAGCAATAAACCATTAAGCTAGTAGACGGTGGTTACCTTGGTTGATCTAAAAGATCGACGCTTTGACCGTCTAAGGAGAGTAGTGTTAGGTGTGATGCCCGAAAGACAATTTTTTGTAATTGTTTTATTTAATAAATGAAATGATATTATTATTCATATTTATTATTCTCATAATCACCGATGTGACAATAGTATTTACACTACAGAAAACCCTGAGTATATCGTTTATGTGATCACTTAACTCAGTGTATGAGATATACACGGGAGGATTGAGTTAGTGAAGATGTACTTAAAATACAATTAGTCCGTAGTAAAGTTAATCGAGAGTATCGGGTCTCTCATTTAACGTACTATTAATGCGCCCATAACACGATAGGTGTGATCGTCTTATCCGGACTTTCGGTTAAGGGAACCTAATGGGGCATTTATATATGATAGATATATCATATAGAAATTTGGACCGATTTGATCTCGAGTTCTCAATATAATTCCGTAATTGAGAAGTCTTATCGAATCATTAGATGATCATATTATGGATATATCTTAATCCTGAGGTGATCACGATCATTTATCGCTTGAATCGATTATGAGGTTTGACTTGACGGTTAAGGATTACACCGAGTCTGTGATCCGAATTACCCCATCTTGGCATTGTCTTTGGATTGAGTGAGTAGTCTGTGTTATCACGAGATACGGAATCCATTCCTTCCATTTATGGAAGTAGATAGACGATTCCTTATGAGTTAATCCCGGACATTGATCGATCCATGGGATTCATATTACAATCGATTAGCTACCAAAGTGAGTTATTTGAATTATTGATCACTAGGGGTTAACGGTAAGTAAGGACAAGATGTTACGAAAAGGGTTAACGGTAACTTCCCGATTTAGAATGAATATCTATGGAGGATTAATCCATATGAAATGATTATATCAATGTGGGCGCTTATTACTTTCTCGTGAGGAGATAAATATAATCTTATAATCGGAGGAGTGCGATCACGGGATTATGGTGGCATATTCACCGTGATTGATTTATCGAATATAATTATTCTGCTCATCGAGATAATTATTTATTTGATTTATCGGAGCCGCGATTATTAGTCCATGGTCCCCGACGTGCTACTCCAATATAGCATAGATATTCTCGGACGTCGAATCCTAATAATATTAATTTAGTTCATGTTGGACTTTATTAAAACGATATGTGAATTAATTGTTTAGTGGATTATTAAATTAGTTGGGCTAAATAATTGAATATGTGGAAAAGCATTTTCCATAATCTTGCTTCAATTATTGTGTAATGGCAAAAAAATTAATATTGACTAGGTCAATATATACAAATTCGCCCCATGTGATTGTTTTTAACAAGGAATTAGTTTTCTTGTGTGTTAAAAGACATGTGCGTAAAAATATTTATTGGATAAATATTTATGGTAAATAATAAAGATATGAATATTCTTGATTTGTTCTAGAATATTTTGGGATTATCTTTTATTTACTAGGATTATTATAATTGATTTTGTATTAATTATAAAATCCTTGGAGGCTAAGTTTTACTTCTCATATATAAAGAGAGTTCTCCTGCCTTAGAATACACTTGAGAATTTCAATTCCCTTAGTAATTGAGAGGAAGAAATTTTCGGCCATAGTCTAGGAAAATCTTGGTGATTTTTCCGGTAGCATATCGGAGGGTTCGAGTCGAGAATTCCTTCCACCGGGAATTGCTTGGATCACACGTACGGAAGATCGTGGTGCTCTTCACATCATTGTTCGATCATCCTAATAGCGGTTCTCCAACTTGGATTTTGAGATCCAAGAGGTATGTTCTACAACCCCCTTGTAGATATAGATCTAGTTATTTTATTACGAGTATTTTATAGATCTAGATCCATAAATCGCTTCCGTTGCGATGATATTTTCCTAACAGTGGTATCGGAGCCAAAGGGATCTATATTTATTCGTATAAAATATTAGATCTAGGAGTGGAAAACATGTAGCTTTTATTTTAAATTTTGGCCGATGCATGTTTTTGATATTTTTTTGATGTTGTTGCGATTGTTGTGGTTGAAGAGATGGATTGGTGTTGGCATTGTTTACCCGTTAGATCTATTGTACACTCATATGAATGATGAAAATTCGTTCATATGAGTATAGGAAATTATGTAATTTATCTTTATTGCAAGTTTAATTTCCAGCAAATAGATCTAGTTAGTAGCTGTTTAGTATTTTTGATTTTCCCGTTGATCGAGCCGTTGAAACGAAGATCCCTCCGGTCAGAATCAAGATTAGAAGAAGATGATCAACTCCACAAATTTTGGCGTCGATCAGGGTCCGTTTCGATATCCGTTTGATGCTGCGAAGAGGCTGCTGTAACAGAAAAACGCAGGATTCACAGATACACTACCTGTGACTTCCTCGATTTTCTGGGAGAGTTTGGACCGTTGAAACAAAAATCCGACCGTTCAGATTGATCAGCTTGGAGTTTTGGACGTACCATAAAAATTTCAGGTCGATCGGGATTCATCTCGATTCCCGATCTGCCTCAGGAAGTCCTTGATGCGGTGCAGTCAAAGTTAGATTCAGCAGCAAGTTGGGCGGTTAACTGGAGAAAATTGACAAGTCAAAGCTCCGATCCAACCGTCCATATTGGAGTTCGAGAAGTGAAGAAAATATCTGGAAAGTTTCGTCCCGATCCGAGTTCGTTTGGTTTCCGATCATCGAAGAGTTCGAACAGCTGCAGTTTTTGTTAGAAAGTAGTAAACCCTAGTTAGGGTTTTGGTTTGTTTTTTTATTTTCTAATAGATTAGTTCTGAAGTGCCAACGATCCATCTCGATCCATCTTCCGCAATTTTATTTTTATGTGTTTAAATTTTCCATAATTTTATTTTCATATGTGTTTGATCATAAAATGACATAAAATCGGAATTGCCATGTACATTGAAATTTAATTATATCATAAATCCACTCCATGCATACATGTAGAATTTTAATTTTGGCAATTAAAATAGGCATGTATAATGATAGTCAAACTTTTAGACGCGTAATTAGTTGAAATTTAATTAATATTTTAGACGTGGTAAATTAATTAATTTAGTAACTAATTAAAGATCCGAGGACGGGTTATGAAATCGTTAGCCTTTCGGTGTGTGTTCTCGGTGAACCGCCTTAAAGTCAAAGCGAGATCACGTTTTCAATTCGTAGTGTCTACGAGATTGAATGATGGTAAAGAACAATAAATCTTGGATAAAAGCGGTTCGCCTTTAGGTTGGGTGGTCAATCGAGCTTCGCTCAAACGACTTAACCCTCCTAGTGTGATGTATGCACGGGGTCCGGCAAGACTAAGCCAAAACGAGGCGGAGGGTGATTCCTTCTAATCTCAATAGGGCTCTCTTGACCCGATTTAGTCCGATCATCACATATGTTCCAACGAATAGGAAGGGTAGGCTTGCCTCGTTACCGACACCATTCGAATCCTTGATTTGATGTGCTTTTATGTTAACATCAAAAGACGTGGTTAGTTAACCCACAACCACTTCCAAAATATTGAGTGGGAGCGGGGGCGACAACCAACCCCACGGTCTCTACTATAGATGCAAGTAAGTGAGAGAAGGGTGGCGCCTCGCGGCGCTTTGATTTCGTCCCCTACGGATGGTGTTCACCCCTATCAACATTCATGGCTTGGTCTCCGAAAGGATAGGATTTACGGGTACTCGTCGGGTCACCGACCTATCCTACGACGGCACACTCTAGGCGTACCTAAGAGATCTGATATAGTAGGTCACACTCATCAAGGGTATTTTTGATAAATACCTAGGCTAAAAAAGGAAGGTAGTCAATGAATAAAGGGATGTTCGATTCTCGTGGGATGTCGATTCTCACAAGTTATTCATTGATTTAACCGTTGATCTCTTTGACCTACCCTACTACGTGACCTTTGAGATGCAAGGTTAAAACCTTGGAATGGTAGAGTAGACTTATTTTTAGTTTACAATTCCTAAAATAAAATAATATAGTAGTGTTAAACTTGAATTAATATATGTCATTTTATTTACAAAGATTATCTCCTTTACTAAATTGCTTAAAAATCTATAATTGACTAGTATTGACTTCGTTAAAAAGTGGAAAGTAACTAGGATGTTGAACTAGTTAATTGATAATGCAATTATTTTTCGAAAGAGATATTTTCTCTTAAGCCTTTTAAAACCAGTGACATATGGGTATGTCACTAGTGTCATTGTGTTAAGCGGAGACAAACTTAGTTTGATCAAAGGTGATTTCGGACTTTGAAATTCTTCTAGTGAATTTTAAGTGTGTAGTAATTACACGAGTAAATTTTCTAATTGAAAAATCGGAAAATCATGAAGTGTTACTAGTTGGACGATATTTGGAATTGATGAACTAGTGGGAGCTTTATGATTTATTGTTTTTCTAGAACATTAGAAAAGTGTAATTGACTACACACGTAACCGTTCTAATTGAAAAACCGGAAAGTCATGAAATGTCGCTCGTTGGGCGATATTTGGAATCGATGAACTAGTGGGAGTTCTATGATTTGTTGTTTTTTTCTGAAACATTAGAATCTGTGCAAGTGTTTACACGAGAGATTTTCAAATTGAAAAATTGGAAAATCATAAAATAAAGCATTCTTTGGTTAGGCGGTATTTGGAACCGATAAACTAGTGGGAGCTTTAATGTTATGATTTGTTGTTTTTACGGTATGATAGAAAATCCGAGAAGTCCGACAAGTAACACTCGAAATAGACATCCCACGGTTCAAGAGTAGTGTCTACTCACACGAAACGCTAGTTCAAGAACTGTTTCCATTTACGGAAAGTCAAGAATGGGAGAGTATGTCTAAAAGTATTAGTCATCTAAAATCGAGTTGATTTTAAGGCTAAAACAAAAATTAACAAACTGAAAGTCATAGGATAAGGATAGTGATTTCGGATCACCAACCTATGAATCCTTGGTGATTTTCTCTTAGGCTATGTTCTTTGGAAGAACGAGATAGTTGTGCATTAACGATTAATAGACAGCGGGCGTAATTTTAGCAAAATAGTGGGAGTGATATGAGGAAATGAATCTCGATTCAACCCTTGGATATCGCAGAAGATTTATTTTTCTGCTTAAGATTCGTTGGAACAAATGGATTTACCTTTTATTCGATAATTTGTTTGTCTTATAGAAAGTGAATATACCATTTGTAGTGCGAAATCCAAGACTCGGACTTTTGTTTGATAAAGTCAAAACCACTTACAAGCTCACTTGAAATATGTATATAACACATCTTAAGAACTATTAAAAGCAATTGGTTTCTATATTTAGATAAACGCTTCTTCATATTCCATAGTTAGTGCATAGTCCCTAAAAGACAAGACCTGAAGACTGGCTCAGGGTGATTCCTTTCTCCCAGTCTGGTTATATTGTCTCAAAGGTTCAATGACTAAGTTTCCTTTCAATTTGGAAAGGATAATGGTTATAAAGAAGTAACATAGCTTGTTCATGATGACCTTCGGGGTCTTATGAAAGATACAAGCTAGTGGGAGCTTATGAGTAGTGACTTCTAGTCTGACAACTACTCAAACACTCCGGTAAGTTTATCCAAAATATTCAAAGGTGTCTCTGACTTTGTCGGAAATGGAGTATTCTATACTCGAAATGGGCCATCACATAGTCCTGGGGTGATGCTCGATCTCGCCTCATAGTGCAATGCTTTCACTAAGGAAGAAACCATTGAATTGCCTTTACTTAGTTGTAGATGTGCCACAATACACTGCTTAACTCAATAAAGATATTGGAAGTGAAATAACGGTTTACATTGAAGTGTAGAACCGAGAAGTCTACCTAGAATATGCTTTGGAATTAACGGATAATGAGTGGATTCGGTTCACCCAAATTCCGTCAATATAAGCATTTAGCACATGATGCTTGATGGTTTGACTGAATTTCACATACACGCTTCGATCGATAACCAATCGTTATATATCTTGTAGCATTGAGAAAAAGGTTCGTTATCGATTCTTGACATCGGGAAGGGACGGTTATCTTTGTTGCACCCTTTACGATAGAGTCTATGAACAACAAACCTTGAACCTTAGAGTACGGTTACTCAAGGTAGTTACTTCTTGATTAGATCAAACCACATCCAACATTGGTTGTTGGTGATGACACTAAATACTCTTGAACTAAATCGAAATTTCGATCCACCAAGAAAATAGTGGGAGTATGGTTTATCCATTACCCATTATGGGTTCTGCAGACTTTATGGTCCGAGGATCGATTGATAACCTATGGCTCTTTTGTGAGCGTATAGTATTCGATAAATAGAGGTTGGTTTAATAGCCATAACCACTGTGAATGGAGTTCGGTACTCCACCCTGTTCATGCTCTTGTAGAACCACCTGAGCGTCTTAGGCCCGATGGGGAGTAATTGGATCTACACGGAAAAGAGTAGAATGAGTTCCGTATTGCATGATTTCGTTCAAAAGCGAGAAAATAGGGGTGATTCCACGAGACTTTCTTGCCAAACAAGCGGAGTCTGGATTCATTCAAATGAAGGTATTGACTTATGAACTTATGACAGGATGACTGTCAAGGCTTATGTCCTTTGTGGATAAAAAGCAAACCTCTCGGTCATTGGAAGTCATATATTTCTACAATATGTGGATTTGACCAGAATATTGATAAGTCTTTTGTAGACTGGATATCAATTTTAGTACAGTAGTGAATATATAAATTAGTGTTTGTGAAGGATAACACTGCACCAGTTGGAATCAACATGGGTGTGTTACCTGAAGTCAGAATCTGACAATACCACAATTCTCTGCAACAGAGTTTTGGACAACATTCTTTAGAGTTTGACTCGGTCGAATTCATTAGAATCAGTCATTGGTTTCCCATCCATCTTATTGGTTAAGATGATGCATTTGTGTATGCAACATTCAACGAGGAAGTTCTACCCTATGCCTCAGGAATGACTCTCTAAATCTTCGGATAAAGAGAAATGGGATGGATTCTCTTTGTGACAAGAGATGGTCAGGTTATTGAACGTCAATTTTGATCGAATCTTAGATTCGGCACTTAACAAAGCAAGTTTAGTATGTCCTTTAGTATCTTGAGAGAACGAGGAATGATATGCGGGCATATTCAAATGTGAACTTGGATATGTGAGAATACACTGGTTCTGACTTTGTGTCAGATTAAGGATGATCGTTAAGTCGATCTCGGTCTCGATGTTTACTCGGTGTTGAAGCTATTGCCTGGAGGAATCGAAAGAACGCCAACTCGACTTTAACTAGTTGGGTGATTAGCGGCTTTTGTAGTAGCTAGAGAGGCGATATAGCCTCGGGATTTCCTTTTCGATTAGGGAGTGATTCCGATTTGGAAAGCCGATACCACATCATTGTGCAAGCGATGAAGGGTAGCTTATAAGGATTTCGAAATCACTTGAGTTCAAGAGCATATTGGGAAAGTACCACATGATTAGATGGACCGGCGACGTTTGATTCTACGGATCGCCTCGAGCCGACAACCCGACCGATCATTAAGACCCATGACATTCGAGATATAGGTGCTCCCGAGTCACCGACCTATCCTACGACGGCATACTCGGAGTGTACTTTGGAATCAAATGGTTATGATAAGTTTTGTGGGTACTAAAATACGGGATGAGTCTCCATTGCTTTAGAGCAAGTGGGAGATGTAGTTTCTTTGTAGTTTTAAATAATAGGGTGTGCTCTAAAACAATTAATCACAAGCTTTCGTGCAAGTGGGAGATTGTTAGGTGTGATGCCGAAAGACAATTTTTGTAATTGTTTTATTTAATAAATGAAATGATATTATTATTCATATTTATTATTCTCATAATCACCGATGTGACAATAGTATTTACACTACGAGAAAAACCACGAGTATATCGTTTATGTGATCACTTAACTCGATTGTATGAGATATACACGGGAGGATTGAGTTAGTGAAGATGTACTTAAAATACAATTAGTCCGTAGTAAAGTTAATCGAGAGTATCGGGTCTCTCATTTAACGTACTATTAATGCGCCCATAACACGATAGGTGTGATCGTCTTATCCGGACTTTCGGTTAAGGGAACCTAATGGGGCATTTATATATGATAGATATATCATATAGAAATTTGGACCGATTTGATCTGAGTTCTCAATATAATTCCGTAATTGAGAAGTCTTATCGAATCATTAGATGATCATATTATGGATATATCTTAATCCGAGGTGATCACGATCATTGCTTGAATCGATTATGAGGTTTGACTTGACGGTTAAGGATTACACCGAGTCTGTGATCCGAATTACCCCATCTTGGCATTGTCTTTGATTGAGTGAGTAGTCCGTGTTATCACGAGATCACGAATCCATTCCTTCCATTTATGGAAGTAGATAGACGATTCCTTATGAGTTAATCCCGGACATTGATCGATCCATGGGATTCATATTACACCGATTAGCTACCAAAGGAGTTATTTGAATTATTGATCACTGGGGGTTAACGGTAAGTAAGAACAAGATGTTACGAAAGGGTTAACGGTAACTTCCCGATTTAGAATGAAATATCTATGGAGGATTAATCCATATGAAATGATTATATCGGTGGGCGCTTATTACTTTCTCGTGAGGAGATAAATATAATCTTATAATCGGAGGAGTGCGATCACGGGATTATGGTGGCATATTCTGTGATTGATTTATCGAATATAATTATTACGCTCATCGAGATAATTATTTATTTGATTTATCGGAGCGATTATTAGTCCATGGTCCCCGACGTGCCTCCTAATATAGCATAGATATTCTCGGACGTCGAATCCTAATAATATTAATTTAGTTCATGTTGGACTTTATTAAAACGATATGTGAATTAATTGTTTAGTGGACTATTAAATTAGTTGGGCTAAATAATTGAATATGTGGAAAAGACATTTTCCATAATCTTGGCCCAATTATTGTGTAATGGCAAAAAAATTAATATTGACTAGGTCAATATATACAAATTTCGCCCCATGTGATTGTTTTTTAACAAGGAATTAGTTTTCTTGTGTGTTAAAAAGACATGTGCATAAAAATATTTATTGGATAAATATTTATGGTAAATAATAAAGATATGAATATTCTTGATTTGTTCTAGAATATTTTGGGATTATCTTTTATTTACTAGGATTATTATAATTGATTTTGTATTAATTATAAAATCCTTGGAGGCTAAGTTTTACTCTCTATATAAAGAGAGTTCTCCCAAGCCTTAGAATACACTTGAGAATTTCGAATTCCCTTAGTAATTGAGAGGAAGAAATTTTCGGCCATAGTCTAGGGGAAAATCTTGGTGATTTTTCCGGGTAGCATATCGGAGGGGTTCGAGTCGAGAATTCCTTCCACCGGGAATTGCTTGGATCACACGTACGGAAGATCGTGGTGCTCTTCACATCATTGTTCGATCATCCTAATAGAGGTTCTCCAACTTGGATTTTGAGATCCAAGAGGTATGTTCTACAACCCCCTTGTAGATATAGATCTAGTTATTTTATTACGAGTATTTTATAGATCTAGATCCATAAATCGCTTCCGTTGCGATGATATTTTCCTAACAGTTCTGCATAGAGCCGCCCAAGTGTTCGGCCTCTACCGCTAGTCCACACGAACAGCCCGCCGGAATCCCATCATGGATTGCTATTGGAAAACTCCGGTTGCTAGACCGGCCTTTTTCCCCTCTCTCCAACTCTCTATAGGATGCTCTCTATTTTACACAAGAACTATTAGTTCTTGGAATTGTGTGTTGTACAAAAGAGCTTGACACCCACCTCCTATTTATAATGGAAGTGGCGCCTCTTAGCAGAGTGGAGAAGAAAACCTTTCTCCAATAAAATAAGGAAAATATAATTAATTGATTTATCTCATTTATTACAATATCTCATATTAAATAAATCTAGGATATTGTCAATATCTTATATTGAATATTCCCAAGATATTGTCAATATCTAATATTGACTATCTTTATTTTATTACCATAAATCAATTTACACATGTGTATATATCACATATATATTACACAAATAAATCTATATATACATAAATATATGGTGCGCATGAATCACCAATTTGAATTGGTGTAAACACACGCTGTATGTACATGTTTATAAATATTAATATCTAATATTAATATATGGTAATACCATTAATTAAATTGCACAATCCAAGTGTATCTTATACACTCCAAAATTGCGCCACCTTTAGCCAATAAATTGGCATCCGGAATATTCTTTAATTAATATAATTAATATCTTGTATTTTATTTATTCATAATAAATAAATACCACCATATTAATTTACCACTATAACCTTTATAGTCTCGAGATAAACTTTCCTTATTTGGTTATCATCTATAACCACATTTTAATCCGCTAGATGTTCTTATGTGTGTGACCCGATAGGCTTCCGAATATGTTGGTTGTAGACACAAAGTGCAAATTACTTAAAATGCCCTTCATGCCTAACGATCACGGGATAGCGTCTAGCAACACACCGTGACTCCCAAATCATCGGAAGAGTCAAATGCAATGACTACTACCTTTCATGTGAAAGCGATTACCGTGTAACTTACAATCCTATCATTTGTAATAATATCCATACGGTCGTTAGTCGAGTGTCAAAACATCAACGACCGTATCTTATAATCTGGATATCATGCTCTCTCGAAGTAACTCGTTTACTCCCACTTTGCAAAGATTCACGAGAGTAAGACATTCCTTATAAGAAGGCCATTTCGGATATTCGATCCCAATCATAGGATACGCGATTCCCGGACGACCAATCATGTATACTCCGCTTGCTTCAGTATCATACCCAATCACTACCGCATGATCGCCCCATGGCTAGGGGAAACCTCAATAGTGTCAAAGCATGACAATCCACACCGTGATGCCATGAAGACTCCGGTCTTAAGGATAATTACACAACCGCCACATAGTGTGACACTTATCTGTGTAAATGGGTCGATCCTAACGTCGCATTCTCTAATACACGTCCCACGCATACCCAAGTGTCTCTACACTTCGATAGACGAGATCTATCCTCGCCTTAAAGACAGAAGACATCTAATACGTGATAGTCCTGTTTATACTATCAATGCCCTGTTTAATAGTACATCACCTAGAGACATTTAAGTATCAAACTTATTAAAGTGATTAGAGATCTCATCAACCATAATCGCCTATCATGGTTTCTATCACGATCTAATACTAAGGACGTTATCATATAACAATTCACAATTGGTTCTTTAAAAGAACATATATATGACAACAGAAAAGCCATTTAATATATGTATAAACATAAAGAAATAGTAGAGATGATCCGACCCGGTCGGATCCAGTCCAACCCGATTGGGTTTAGGACACTATTTCAACAATATCAAGCTCTCTCGAAGTAACACATTTACTCCCACTTTGCAAAGATTCACGAGAGCTAGACATCCCTTATAAGAAGGCCATTTCGGATATTCGATCCCAATCATAGGATACGCGATTCCCGGACGACCAATCATGTATACTCCGCGTGCTTCAAATCACACCCAATCACTACCGCATGATCGCCCCGTGGCTAGGGGAAACCTCAATAGTGTCAAAGCATGACAATCCACACCGTGATGCCATGAAGACTCCGGTCTTAAGGATAATTACACAACCGCCACATAGTGTGACACTTATCCGTGTAAGTGGGTCAGTCTAACGTACGCATTCTCTAATACACGCCCACGCATACGGTCAAGTGTCTCTACACTTCGATAGACGAGATCTATCCTCGCCTTAAAGACAGAAGACATCTAATACGTGCTAGCCTGTTCATACTATCAATGCCCTGTTTGATAGTACATCAGCCTAGAGACATTTAAGTATCAAACTTATTAAAGTGATTAGAGATCTCATCAACCATAATCGCCTATCATGGTTTCTCTATCACAGTTTAACACTAAGGACGTTATCATATAACAATTCATAATTGGTTCTTTAAAAGAACATATATATGACAACGTAAAAAAGCCATTTTATATATGTATAAACATAAAGAAATAGTAGAAATGATCCGACCGGTCGGATCCGGTCCAACCCGATTGGGTTTAGGACACTATTCCAACAATCTCCCACTTGGCCTAAGACCAATCACTCGCACACACAAGACCAAGTTGAAACACAAGAATCTCATGCAATACTACGCAACTAGCCCTAGCCATAAACGGATCGCTATCCGTGGGGACTCGAACTATCTTCATATCACGCCCAAATAACCAAGTCAAAAGGAACCGCCTCAACACACACATGAATCTCTCGACGAGACCCTGGTCCTTGCTTCAAGCAATGAATCCACTTACTATATCGGCTATATAGAAAAGGTGGAAGAACCGTACAAGGTTCGGGAATGAACCTTCTAGATCCATCGCTTCCCGCATTTGTGCCTCCAAGGCAATACTGTGTTTTGGCTAAGTTGTAGAGTTTACAGTGACCCATAGGCTAGAACATTTCCAGCTCACTGTATAACTTATTCAAAGTGACTGCAAACCTAGACCGTAGCTCCCACTCGCCTTCATAAGACTCGGATATACATCTGCTTAACTATATTTATCTAACTCCAAGTTTCGATAAACCAGAATTCTTCCTTAACTTATTTAAGGATATTCTCGACATTACAGTTTACTTTCATACTTGCTCATGACTCTTCATGAACTATGAACATCCGGCATTTCCTTTATGATGGTTCCTATCGCAGGAGCGAAGGAAACCTTCCATAAACATCATCTTTCACCTCATCTTTAGGACGAACGTCCTAACATAGATAGATCTTGAGAACACTGGCTAGCAGTATCCCCGTCGCGATCTATGCTAAACTCCTTTTAGCATCACATCTATATAGGTAAACAATAATCTAATAGCAGTTAAATCTATCACTATAGATTCTTATTTCTAAAATAAGAACTGCTAATCCAAGTGCTTTCGTAAAAGACCTTGAACTACCAAACATTAATTGACTGTGACATGGGGTATTAATTCTTGAGAGAGATATCCAATACCTTACTCAAAAATCGTAACACACTCCCACTACCCATCTTGCACATTGGGCATATCCTTCTTTTGACTAAATCAAACTCCTTTGATTATCTGAATAGAACTGGGCTCAGCTGGCAGCATAAAGGTAATTACAAGGTTTACACCTCATACCCTTCAGCCGTCACTATAGCCTTATGGTAATCATATTACTATCCATGTCGACCTTTCAAGGACATTCCTTTAGGTAAGATGACTAGGTTCACAATCTGGTTATCACTAATGGAATCTAATTCGATTTTATGGCTCCTGGCCATATCTCTCAAACTCCGCTTTCAAACATTCTTTCATAAGTCGTGAGATGTTCATTCTTCAAGATGAACATACCGGCAGCCTTTTCAGGCTTGAGGTTATCCACAGACTTGCAGAACTTTTGTGTGCACTGAGCAGTGATGTACACCTCATCGCTATGTGGCGTGCTGCTCTCATGTTCTATTGGTTGAATATATCTTTGTGGTTCTCAAACTCTTTTGAGATCTGATTCACTCCCACTGTTTCTTTTGGAAGAAACACTTCCTTTAGAAGACAGCATGTTTGGAGACAAACATTTTGCTCCGCGGACAAGTAAATAATATCAAGCGTACTTGCTAAGATATTCCACAAAGTTGCATATGTCGTACTAGGCTCCAAGCCTTTCTGACTTTGCCTATGACAACTTCAAATCATCGGTTAAGATAGATTCGACATTATCCTCCTCCATATCTAATATGGAATTTATTCAACCTTTATTCTTTGGAACTAGGTTAAGTATAAGGGCACTATCCCGAAACGGGTAAGGGATACATCGCATGGCTTGTGTCGCACCTTTATCATATAAAGTGTTATTTCCATTTTGGGAACACAATCTAGTTTGCGTATCCCAAAGATGGTATCCTTCAAGGAGAATCTTATTCTTTTCGCACGACTTACAAACACTCTTCAGGTATTAATTACTTCAATCCAATTGAAGATTAATTCCTAAGTAGCTCGTCAATCTCATATTCTTACTAGCTCGAACTTTTCGGGCTTTCCGAATTGTCGTACTTCAATAAGTACATTCAACTATTTCTAAAAATAGTCATAGAGATTAACAAACAATTATTTGTAGCATTAATTGTCATAAGCCAACAAACATCGGTATGTTTAAGCTTTAGACAATTTTTCTAGATTTTATAACCTTTTCATAAAAGGGTATTTTAGTCCTCTTTGGATAAGATACGTATAACCCACATGATTCATAATCATATGGTTCAACATCATCAGAATGACGTTTAATTACACGCTTCCCTTCCAGAGAGACTATGTCTAGAGTAACCACAAATCAAGGATAATAACCATACAAATATTTAGTTGAGATCTCATCACATATATCAACTATATAGTGACATCAATCTAGTATGTTAGATTCAGTAACCTTCCAACTTTATCGGAATAACATTTATTCTTTACAATTGAATGTGTCTACTAAATCCTAACAAATAACTGAACTTGTGTCCTTCATAAGAACCGAACATAATAACATTTATTTAGGTTCTCTTATCAGTTTACTAGATCGAGAAAGTGTCACAACGCTTGCTTCACCTTCCATATCTCAGATTTAATCTTTCTAATTTAATCATACTACTTAAGATATCATATATCTAAGAGTTGACTTGAACTTAGATAGATTTATCTCAACTTACTTGCCTAGAAATGAAACTTCAATAAGTTCTCTATTTAAGCACATGCCCTAACTTTTCCTTTTTAATCCTTTAAGCACTTGAGAAATGTTTCTTATTGTAGTCTTCATAAGACTTAAGAAAGATCACAAGAGCTATGTTTTCAATTTCCTTTCATAAAGAAAATCTAAAGTTTATTAAATAGTTTATTTAACCTTTTGAATCGTATTCAAAACATTGACTATTTAATTAATCTTTAAGCAATGATAGAATTAAGTCGATACTTAAATCTTACAATTTTGAAAACAACCTTTCCAAAATTCGATGTGGTCATTCTTATCCAACGTTTGAATTAATTGTCATCGTATGACTGAATGATCATCTTGGATCGTATCCAATATATGACTAATTCGTTGAAACTTATTTCAAATGATTTAATCATATCATGAGCTTCCGCTTTCATTAATAATTAAAGTCTCGAGCCTTTGCATCAATTATGTAATCTCCTTGTCTCTAACTACTATAACGGGATTGCTCATGCCATTGCTTATTTTAAAAGGATTAAAATTACTCAACCATATTTGAGAACGTTTCTCAAAATTAACAGTCATAATTTGGTTTTACTAATCGAGAATAAATATAAAGTTTGCTAAAACTACAACATAAAAATGAAAATAAAAGAGTGTTGTTGTCTATACACGCAAAATCAAAAATGGTCTTTTGATTTATGATTTTGCTCCCACTAGTCAACTACTCCCAATTGACTTTCAAGAATCTTTCAAAAATTCTTTAGTGGCCAAGATCCCATCTGGTTACCCCGATTCCCGACGAGGGCCGATCAACCGGAATAATTCGAAAGGTATGTAACTCTTACCAATCACATCTCTATGTGACTCTTGGTGGTTGACTAGTCAACTCTTTGACAATTCACATCTTTATGTGGTAGTCAACCCCTTGCCTCTAGAATAAAACGGGTCCCGACGAGGCCAATCACCGCAATACTCTAGTCAAGTCATAACCCAATATTCGCGAGATCTCATACGATCATATCTCAATAACGACGATATACCCGTGGTAGGTCAACTCCCGACGAGGGCCGATCAGTTGGATCCGAACAAAGGCTCTTCACCGTCGCTATAATAATGGGAGACAATTTTTCGACTTGATTTTTGTTGTGGAAGTATTTACGTAAATTAATTCACTTAATTAATTTTAATTACGGTCTCATCAAATATATCTATCTCTATAGACATACATCCTACACATTTATCTAGATCGTGCCTAGTCATGCATCTATCGTATCATATAAAATAAATACATGCACAAAATAAATAAATGTGTAAAGTAACCGGTATGATCATGGACTTTTCCTAGGTGCGGTTTCGAATACAAATCGATTTAAACCATGGTCACAATCTAAGGGTAGCTGCAACCGCCAATAGGATCTTTAATGCTCCATTCTCCAATGGGATCTTTATTTTCGTCTTTCTTTGGTCTCCATCTTCTGCTCCATTCTTGTTACATTTAATTCTATCGAATAAAATAAATACACCCGCCGCACACGGGGGGAGCTAATGGGAATGGGATGAATGCAAAAAATAAACTAGGTCACGTTCTTCATAACGGCCTAGGACAATTTTTAAACCAACAGAAAAATTAAATCATTCACATCTATCCTATCGGTCGAGTCCATGATCAATCGGGGTCCATATAATCATATTATATCTACTATATCTAATCCATTCAATAAAATCTTATGAAAAAGATAAAATTAAAATTTAACTACTTGCGTCTTAATTAATCAATTAACATTTAATCTATTAAATAATTTTATCCAATCAATTAACTAATTAACATTTAATTAATTAAATGATTTTAATCGAAATAAAATTAACGATTAATTTTAAACCGATTTTAATTTTAATTTTAATTAATTAGAACTATTCCAAAATAAATCAAAATTAAAATTATTTCTCTTTTGTTTCTTTCCTTTTGATTCGTAATCAAAAGGGATGTCTTTGGTTTCCTAAACCAAATTTGGCTTAGGCCTGGCCACTTTCCAAAATCAAAATTTTGGAAGTGGCTGTGCTCAAGCCTTTACAAATCAAATATTTGAAAGGCTGCGCTATTCCAAATCAAATATTTGGAAAGGCCAAAATAATTTTGGTTTAGGCACGACACTTTCCAAAATCAAAATTTTGAAAGTGGCTGAGCCTTTTCCCAAATCAAATATTTGGAAAGGCTGAGCCTATTCCAAATAAAATTTGGAAAGCCATTATTATTTTAATGTCATGTGGCATCCCAATGGCCAAATTATTTGAACCATTGGTTAGCCACATGACACAACTAAACAAAGGAGATATTAATCACAACTATGAACAATATTGAAACACAAAATACACAAAACAAAATTTGTGGATCTACCAAAAGATGCACCACCGACGTTGATCGCCCCAAAGAGGAGCCGCCGCCATATACAATTTCGGTGGGGTGCCGCCGCCGATCGGCGAGCACCCCAAAAGCCGCCCTTTTTTTTTTTTTTTTTATCGATTTGCGAATCAAAAATCTTTCATCTTTTAATTACGTGATTTAAACGATAAAATTAACTACGCAAATTAACATGCTTATTGCTTAAGCTCAAGCTCTCTCTCGATACCACTTTGTTAGAAATCTCACGCGAACGCAGCTGAATTTAAAATTTTGATTTCCTTTTACCCAAGATCGACTTCGTTTAAGCAATAAACAAATAGATAGTAGACGGTGGTTACCTTGGTTGATCTAAAAGATCAACGCTTTGACCGTCTAAGGAGAGTAGTTCTGCATAGAGCCGCCCAAGTGTTCGGCCTCTACCGCTAGTCCACACGAACAGCCCACGCGGAATCCCATCATGGATTGCTATTGGAAAACTCCGGTTGCTAGACCGGCCTTTTCCCCTCTCTCTCCAACTCTCTATAGGATGCTCTCCAATTTTACACAAGAACTATTAGCTCTTGGAATTATGATGTACAAAAGAGCTTGACACCCACCTTCTATTTATAATGAAAGTGGCGTCCCATATAGTGTAGAAAAGAAGAAAACCTTTTCCCAATAAAATAAGGAAAATATAATTGATTGATTTATCTCATTTATTATAATATCTCATATTAAATAAATCTAGGATATTGTCAATATCTTATATTGAATATTCCCAAGATATTGTCAATATCTAATATTGACTATCTTTATTTTATTGCCATAAATCAATTTACACATGTGTATATATCACATATATATTACACATATAAATCCATTTATATATATATATATTATGGAAACAACTATGCACATGCATGTTGCACCACACGCTGGTAGCATATGTATATATATAAATATTAATATCTAATATTAATATATAGGTAATACCATTAATTAAATTGCACAATCCAAGTGTATCACTTATACACATATGTGGCGCCACTTATCAATATAAGTGTATTTAATTAATCAACTTAATTAATATCTTGTATTTAATTTATTCATAATAAATAAATACCACCATATTAATTTACCACTATAACCTTTATAGTTCGAGATAAACTTTCCTTATTCGGTTATCATCTATAACCACATTTTAATCCGGCTAGATGTTCATATGTGTGTGACCCGATAGGCTTCGAATATGTTGGCCGTAGACACAAAAAGTGCAATTTACTTAAAATGCCCTTCATGCCTAACGATCACGGGATAGCGTCAGCAACACACGTGACCCCCAATCATCGGAAGAGTCAAATGCAATGACTACTACCTTTCATGTGAAACAGTTACCGTGTAACTTACAATCCTATCGCTGTAATAATATCCATACGGTCGTTAGTCGAGTGTCAAAACATCAACGACCGTATCTTATAATCTGGATATCAAGCTCTCTCGAAGTAACACATTTACTCCCACTTTGCAAAGATTCACGAGAGCTAGACATCCCTTATAAGAAGGCCATTTCGGATATTCGATCCCAATCATAGGATACGCGATTCCCGGACGACCAATCATGTATACTCCGCATGCTTCAGTATCACACCCAATCACTACCGCATGATCGCCCCGTGGCTAGGGGAAACCTCAATAGTGTCAAAGCATGACAATCCACACCGTGATGCCATGAAGACTCCGGTCTTAAGGATAATTACACAACCGCCACATAGTGTGACACTTATCCGTGTAAGTGGGTCGATCTAAACGACGCATTCTCTAATACACGCCCACGTCATGGTCAAGTGTCTCTACACTTCGATAGACGAGATCTATCCCTCGCCGCTTAAGGCAGTAAGACATCTAATACATGCTAGCCTGCTCATACTATCAATGCCCTGCTTGATAGTACATCGACCTAGAGACATTTAAGTATCAAACTTATTAAAGTGATTAGAGATCTCATCAACCATAATCGCCTATCATGGTTTCTCTATCACAGTTTAACACTAAGGACGTTATCAAATAACAATTCATAATTGGTTCTTTAAAAGAACATATATATGACAACAGAAAAGCCATTTTATATATGTATAAACATAAAGAAATAGTAGAAATGATCCGACCCGGTCGGATCCGGTCCAACCCGATTGGGTTTAGGACACTATTCCAACAGTTTGTCCTTGTGATGGACTGTCACCATTATTCTTCCTCGCCATTGTTTGTCATCCACCTCCTTTATTGTTCTTGATCTTATTAGTTCGTGTTTTTACTAGTCTATGCAGATTCGACCCTCGCTACGATGTTCACTATACAACGATAGATCTAGTACTATTGCTAGTAGTTCATGATTGAACCTCGCGCGACATCAATCATATCTCAGTGATAACGATATACCCGAGGTAGGTCAACCCCCAGTTGTGGCTGATGGATTGGATCCTAACAAGAATCTCTTCATCGTTATTATAATATTGGGAGACAAATCTGTTAGGTGTAGTGCCCGAAAGACAATTTGTGTAATTGTTTTTAATAATGAATGACAGAATTTATCTCAACTTATTACTTGCTTTGTGCTTGTAAAGTAATACACTGCTGTAAACCGTAAGTATATCTGTATGTAACCACTTAACTCAGTGTATGGATTACACGTGAGGATTGAGTTAGTGGTGATATACTTAAACTGTTAGTCCGTGGTGAACTTAATCAGAGTTTAGGGTCTCTTGATTAAAACACCAATAATGCACCCAGAACACCTTAGGGTGTGATAGTCTTATCCGGACTATCGGTAGAGGGTACCTACGTGGGGCATTTATATATGATGGCATTCATATAGGACTGGACCGATTTAATCTGTATTTCTCGATATAATTCCGTGATCGAGGAATCTTATTAAATCATTAGATGATCATATATGGATCAACCTTAATCCCGAGGTGATCACGGTGCTTTGCTTGTCCCGGGTAGTGTTTGATGTGTTAGTTACGGTTCACTTAAATAATGTGTTCCAAGCCACTTCTCATTGGCACTATCTCCGGATGAGTGAGTAGTTCGATTTTCACGCACATGGAATCCATTCCTTCCTGCGGGAAGTAGAGAGACAATCCTTTATTTGTTAGCCCTAAGAAAGTGATCGATCGGCCGAGTTCATATTCGATCTAATTAGCTACTAGTCGATATGTGAACTAATTGATCAATAGGGGTTGATGGTAAATAAGGATAAGATATTCTGAGTCGGGTTCACGGAGACTTCCTCTCGTAATGGACAATCTATGGAGGTTAATCTGTATGTAGTGATTATATCAATGGACGCTTATTCACTCTATGGGTTGAGTATAAGTATACATCTATAATCGGTAGAGTTCGATTTGGGTTTATGGTGGCGTAATCCCGAAATTAATAATTAATGTACTTATTCGGTTCGATGAATAATTAATTATTGGAGCTACTCAAGTTATAGGTCCATGGTCCCCGATGTGGCTTCTGTAATTCGGACTAATAATCTTGTTATTTGGGCCTCAGTGATAATTAATTGGCTGGGCTAATTAATTGATATGCAAAATATTATTTAGTTGGGCTAGATAATATAATACACATAAAAGACATTTTATGTGGGCTTGGAAACCCTAATATGTGGCGCCAATATGGATGTCAATTAGTTAGAGAGAAATTAGTTTTCTTGGATAATTATTTGACATGTGATTTATCTTTTATTTGTTAAATGATAATTCATGGAATATTAGATAATAACTTGATTTATCCTAATTTGTTTGGGATATTCATTTTATTTATCTTTTATTTGGAATAAAGGATTAATGAAATAATTATCTCTTAATTATTTAATCCTTGGAGGACAAGGTTTACTCTCCTATATAAAGACAGTTCTCCCAAGCCTTATGCATTGGCTTAAAATTTCGACCACCACATATAGAAGGAGAGGAAAAATTAGTTTTCTCTTCTCTAGGGTTTTAGAAGAAGAAAAACTCTAAGTTTTTCTTGGTGTTGCATATGAAGGAGGTTCATGTATCAAGAAGGGTGTCCACCAACCGCCGTTTGGAGAACACATCGGAAGATCTTGGCTTCTCTTCCTACTATTGGTAACATGATCTTAACCCCCTTGTAGTTTTTAAGTCCTTTAACTATGTTTTATGATATGTAAATCGTGATCCGTCCGCTGCGTATAGATCTAACTTGATTATATCTAAGAACCTGCAGCCTTCATGTGGTATCAGAGAAATGTTCCACGATTTATATAGTCATAATCGTAGTTAAACGATTTAAAGGAGTGGAATTGCATGTAGGTTTTTTTTTTTTTTTTACTTATTTTATGCATTGATGTGATTAAAATTGTTATGGTTGAAGAGATGGATTGGGGTTGGCATCGTTTACCCGTTAGATCTATTGTAAACTCATATGAACGATGAAAATTCGTTCATATGAGTATAGGAAATTATGTAATTTATTTTTATTGCAATTTTAATTTCCAGAAAATAGATCTGTTTAGTAGCTGTTTAGATATTTTGTTTTTTCCCGTTGATCAAGCCGTTAAAAAGAAGATCCCCCCGGTCAGAATCAAGATTGGAAGTTGATGAACAATCCCACAAATTTTGGCTTCGATCAGAGTCCGTTTTGATGTCCGTTCGTTTCTGCAAAGAAGCTGCTGTAACAGAAAAACGCTGGATTCACAGAAACCCTACCTGTGACTTCCTCGAATTTCTGGGAGAGTTTCGACCGTTGAAACGCAAATCCAACCGGTCAGATTTACAAATATGGAGTTTTGGACGTGGAATAAAAATTTCTGGTCGATTGGGTTTCATCTCGATTCCGATCGGCAGCGGGAAGTCATTGATGCGCTGCTGTAAAAGTCAGATTCAGCAGCAAGTTGGGCGGCTCACTGGAGAAGATTGACAAGTCAAAGCTCCGATCCAACCGTCCATCTTGAAGTCCGAAGAATGAAGATCAGATCTGGAAATTTTCGTCCCGATCCGAGTTCGTTTGATATGCCAATCGTCGAAGATTCTAAACAGCTGCAGATTAGGGTTTTATTTTATTTTCGAATAGATTAGTTACGGGGGTGTCAACGGTCCATCTCGGTGTTTATTTTCCGCACTAGTATACATGTGTAGATTGTATGAATAGAACCGGAAAATTGCCATGACATGCATCATATCATGAATTCCACTCCATATGCATACATGTAGATATTAATTCGAGGAATTAGTTAGGCATGTATAAAACACGCAATTAGTTTTAATTAATTGTTTGATATTGATTAGAAACTAATTAGGGTAAAACCGAGGAACACGGGTTTTTTCAATCGTCGAGGTTGGGTGATGGATTCTCGGTGAATCCCACTCTACGAAAGCATAAGGAGTAAAATCCCGAAACCTCGTGGTTAAGGTGTTGGATTCTTGGTGAATTCCACCTTACCTAAGACGAGATTACGTTTTTGTTCCGTAGTGTCTACGTGAAAGTTTGATGTTTAAGGATTGGATAATCACGGGCAAACAGGTTCGAAAGTGGTTTAACCACGGTTGGGTGGTCAACAGTAGCTACGGCTCGATCGACTTCACCCTCCACGTGTGGCGTTTGCATGGGGATCTCGCAAGGCTGAGTCATCCGAAGAGCCACTACGGCTTAACGGAGCTCCCCTAACCTTGATCCGTCCGACGGCCACATATGTTCTAACAAATAGGTCGGGTGGGTTAGCCCACATAACCGACAACATTCGGGCCTGTGAATTATTGTTCCTTAATGTAACATCAAGTCCAAAAATGTGATCAGTAAACCCACCACTTTTTCAAAATATTGAGTGGGAGTGGGAGAGGCGACAGCCGACCCCACGGCCTCTACTGTTGACACAAGCAACGTGAGAGAATGGTGACGCCTCGTGCCGGCTTTGATTTCGGCCCCCTAAGGAAGGCCTTCACCTCTATCAAAATTCAAGGCTTGGTCTCCGAAAGGATAGGATTTTGGGTACTCGTCGGGTCACTGACCGACCCTAAGGCGGCACACTCGGGTCTACATAAAAATCTGAGACAAGAGAGTCACACTCATAAAGGGTATTTTTGGTAGTACCTTGGTTGAAAAAGAAAGGTAATTGACGATCACAAATGAGATGTTCGATTCTCAATCTGATCGTCAATATTAATCGAAACCTCTTTGACCTACCCTAAGGCGGCACTGAGGCATTAGATTAAATCCTTGGAACGGTAGGATAGACTATAAGTAATTAGTTTATGTTCCTAAAATTTTAGTAGTGTATGATTTGGATTTATTTTACATCGCTTTTATTTACAACTATTTATATATCTCTCTGGGTACTAGATCGCTAGTGTATGTAAAATTGACTAGTAACGACTTCGTTAAAAGTGGTAAGTAACTAGAACGTTGTATTTATTAATCTCACATGCGATTAATTTTTCGGAAGAGATATATCTCTTGAGCCTTCAAAACTTAAGTGACGTAAATAAGTATGTCATCAGCTTTGTCAAAACGTCGTTGAGCGAGAGACAACCGTAGTTAGTTTGAAAGGTGATTGGGACGATAAAATTCTTCCAGTGAATTTTAATTGTGTAGTGTCTACACGAGAAATTTTCTAATAGAAAAATTGGAGACTCATAAATTAAAGTGTCGCTGGTTAGACGGTATTTGGAACCGATAAACTAGTGGGAGCTTTTATCCTATGTTTTTCTAATTTATTAGAAAATTAGTCCCACTGGTAATGCTTTCACTAGACATCCCACGCTTCACGAGTAGTATCTACTCAAGCGAATCGCTAGTTCAAGACTATTTCCTTTTAAGGAAAGTTAGGAATGGGAAAGAATGTCTATAAGTGTTAATCATCTTAACTAAAGTTTTGAGGCTAAACCGAACATTAATTAAAGAAAGTATAGGATAAGGAAAGTGATTTCGGATCACTAACCAATAAATCCTTAGCGACTTTCTTAACCGAGTAACTTGACTCAAAGGGCTTAGTTCTTTGGAAGAACAATGAAGTCGTGTGCATTAATAAAGTAACAACGGGCGTAATTTTTCACTAGAATAGTGGGAGTGATATAAGGAAATGAATTTCGATTCTATCCTTGAATATCACGAAAAAATTTATTTTTCTCAGATATCTGATTCGTTGAAACAAATGGATTCACTTTCGTCTCGATCATCATAGTTGCCTTAAACAAAGTGAAGATGACATTTGTAGTACGAATCTGAGACTCGGACTTTTGTTTGATAAAGACAGAACCACTAAGAAAAAGTCGAATAGGTATGTGTAACACATCTAAAAACTATTAAAGGTAAAAGGTTTCCGTATTAAGATAAACGACTTTTCAATATCTATTAATTAGTTCATATATCCTAGAGATAAGACCTAAAGATCGGCTAAGGGTGATTCCTATTTCCCGATCCAGGAACACTGCCTCAAAGGAACAATGACTAAGTTTCCTTTCAATCGGGAAAGGGTAATAGATTTGATGAGGTAACATAGCTTGTTCACCATGACCTTCGGGGTCTAGTGAGAGATACAAGCTAGTGGGAGATTTTGAGTGGTGACATTTTTGTCTGATAACTACTTGAAACGCGATTTAGTTTATCGAAAGAATACGAGGAGGAGTCTCTGATTTTAGCAGAGAATAGAGTATTCCATGCTCAGAAATAAGCTATCGCATAGTCTTGGGACTGATGCTCGGCCTGCCTCCTAGTGGAATGTTTTTCCACTGAGGAAAAAACCATACACTTGCCCGATATAGTTATTAATGTGCTACAATACACTGTTAAACTCGATTAAGATAATTGGTTGCAAAATAACGGTTAACATTATTATGTAAACCGAGAAGTCTACCTAGAAGATGCTAGTGAGTTTATGGATAAGGAGTGAATTCGGTTCACACCACATCCGTAATTGTAGGCATTTAGCATTTAATGCTTGAAGGTAGGACTGGGGATTTTGCGCATACGTTCAGATTGTGACTGTTCGTGAAATATCTTAATGTCACGAGTGAAGGTTGGTTTTAAGATTCTTGAGATCAGAAAGTGACGGTTGGACTGTCACACCCTTTCTGAAAGAATACATAGATAACAAACTTAGAACTTGGAGTACGGTTACTCTAGGTAGTTACTATCTGATTTAATCGGACCACGCCCAACATTAGTTGTTGGTGATTACAATCGATAAATACTACTAGATCGTAATGTCAATCCACCCAAGACACAACGTGGGAGTATGGTTTAACCGTTGACCCATTGTGATTTTGTGGACTTTATAATCTGTTTGGGTGATTGATAACCTATGGCTCTTGGTGGTCTGTATAGGTTCGATTATAGAGGTTGGTTTGAAAACCTTAACCACTGTGAATGGAGTTTTGGTACTTGATTACTGTTTCACCTCTTGTAGAACCACCCGAGTGTCTCAGCCCATGGGAGCAATTGGATCTACATGGAAAAGAGTCGAATGAATAGGAAAGTTTAAACTTTCAGTATAAAGTTGAGTGGTATAGGGGTGATTCCCGACAAGTAGAGAGTTAACTGGACCTTGAACTCTCTCACCACTCGATCTTGCTAGATTTCGTTAAAGCGTAAAATAGGGGTGATTCCCTAAGACTTTCTTGCCGAACAACGGAATCAATTCATTCGAAAATGTATGGGTTTAGCTAAGAATGAATAACGGATTCGTTACAAAGCGTAAGATAGGGGTGATTCCTAAGACCTTTTTTGCGAGACTAACGATATCTTAATTCATTCGAAAGAACCTTTGGTAGGAGGCTCGCCATGGCTTATATCCTTTGTGGATTTAAGAGAACATCTCGGTCATTTAAAAATCACATGTTTTAAAATATGTGGACTTGACCAAAATATTGATAAGTTTTTCGTAGACTGGATATCAATATTGGTAATGTAGTAGTAGTATTAGTGTTCATAAATGATAACACTAAAACGGTTAAAAACAACTTGGGTGTGCTATCTGAAGTCGGAAACTGACACGCTAAGATTCTCTGGATGAGAGAATTGGACTATATTCTAAGAATTTGATTCGGTCAAATTCACAAGAATGAGTCATTGGCTATCCCATCCGTCTTATTGGTTAAGATGATCATGCATATACGTATGCAACATTCAACGAGAGTAGTCCTACCCTAACTCTCAGGAATGATTCTCAAAATCTTCGGATAAAGAGAAAATGGGATAGAGTCTCTCTTGGATAATGGCAAGTCAGTTATCACAAGTCAACGATGAGTCGAATCTCGGATTCGAGCATTGAATAGCGTTTAGTATATCCTCAAGTATTTTTGAAGAACGAGGAATAATGTGCTTGTATATTTGGGTGCAAACTTGAATATGGTTGACTACACTGATTCTGACTTGTAGTCAGATTAAGGATGATCATTAAGTTGATCACGAGCTCAGTGTTTACTCATAGTGCTTAGAATTTTCCTTTTGGTCTGGGAGTAATTCCAGGTCTGATAAGCCGATATCACTTCATTGTGAAAACAGTGAAAAGATAGCTTAGAAGGATCTTCTAAGTCACAAGAAGTCAAAAGCATATTGAGAGAGAGTACCGCCTGATTGGAAGGACCGCAACGCTTTCAATCCTAAAGATCGCCTCAGTCGACAACCTAACTAATCGCTTGTACCAAGTCGAGTGCTTGGTGGAGTGCAAAGATGATGGACATGTCTCATCTGCTTTTAGAGCAAGTGGGAGAGTGTTGTGAATAAGATGAGAAAGGGTGTGCTCTAAAAACAATCGTTACTTGTCATTTCGTGCAAGTGGGAGATTGTTAGGTGTAGTGCCCGAAAGACAATTTGTGTAATTGTTTTTAATAATGAATGATGAATTTATCTAAACTTATTACTTGCTTTGTGCTTGTAAAGTAATACATCACTTGCAAACCCTAAGTATATCAGATGTAACCACTTAACTCGGTGTATGGATTACACGTGAGGATTGAGTTAGTGGTGATATACTTAAATCTGTTAGTCCGTGGTGAACTTAATCGAGTTTAGGGTCTCTTGATTAAAACACCAATAATGCGCCTGAGAACACCTTAGGGTGTGATAGTCTTATCCGGACTGCCGGTAGAGGGTACCTACGTGGGGTATTTATATATGATGGCATTCATATAGATCGGACCGATTTAATCAGTATTTCTCGATATAATTCCGTGATCGAGGAATCTTATTAAATCATTAGATGATCATATATGGATCAACCTTAATCTGAGGTGATCACGTGGTCTTTGCTTGTCCCGGGTAGCGTTTGATGTGTTAGTTACGGTTCACTTAAATAATGTGTTCCAAGCCACTTCTCATTGGCACTATCTCTGCAGATGAGTGAGTAGTTCTGATTTTCACGGACATGGAATCCATTCCTTCCTGCGGGAAGTAGAGAGACAATTCCTTATTTGTTAGCCCTAAGAAAGTGATCGATCGGCCGAGTTCATATTTAGACTAATTAGCTACTAGTCGATATGTGAACTAATTGATCACTAGGGGTTGATGGTAAATAAGGATAAGATATTCTCGAGTCGGGTTCACGAGACTTCCTCTCGAGAATGGACGATCTATGGAGGGTTAATCAGTATGTAGTGATTATATCAATGGACGCTTATTCACTCTATGGGTTGAGTATAAGTATACATCTATAATCGGTAGAGTTCAGTTTCGGGTTTATGGTGGCGTAATCCCGAAATTAATAATTAATGTACTTATTCGGTTCGATGAATAATTAATTATTGGAGCTACTGGTTATAGGTCCATGGTCCCCGATGTGGCTTCTGTAATTCGGATTAATAATCTTGTTATTTGGGCCTCAGTGATAATTAATTGACTGGGCTAATTAATTGATATGCAAAATATTATTTAGTTGGGCTAGATAATATAATACACATAAAAGACATTTTATGTGGGCTTGGAAACCCTAATATATGGCGCCAATATGGATGTCAATTAATTAGAGAGAAATTAGTTTTCTTAGATAATTATTTGACATGTGATTTATCTTTTATTTGTTAAATGATAATTCATGGAATATTAGATAATAACTTGATTTATCCTAATTTGCTTGGGATATTCATTTTATTTATCTTTTATTTGGAATAAAGGATTAATGAAATAATTATCTCTTAATTATTTAATCCTTGGAGGACAAGGTTTACTCTCCTATATAAAGAGAGTTCTCCCAAGCCTTATGCATTGGCTTAAAATTTCGACCACCACATATAGAAGGAGAGGAAAAATTAGTTTTCTCTTCTCTAGGGTTTTAGAAGAAGAAAAACTCTAAGTTTTTCTTGGTGTTGTATATGAAGGAGGTTCGTGTATCAAGAAGGGTGTCCACCAACCGCCGTTTGGAGAACACATCGGAAGATCTTGGCTTATCTTCCTACTATTGGTAACATGATCTTAACCCCCTTGTAGTTTTTAAGTCCTTTAACTATGTTTTATGATATGTAAATCGTGATCCGTCCGCTGCGTATAGATCTAACTTGATTAGATCTAAGAACCTGCATCCTTCAAAATCCGGCTTAATTTTTGTTGTGGGAGTATTTTTAAATTAATTCACTTAATTAATATTGATTAATTACGGTCCCATCAAACATATTCATCACTATAGACATTCACCCTACACATTCATCCAGATCGTGCCTAGTCATGCACCTATCGTATCATATAAAATAAATACATGCACAAAATAAATAAATGTGTAAAATAACCAGTATGATCATAGACTTTTCCTAAGTGCGGTTTCGAATACAAACTGACGAAACCGCAAGGGTAGCTGCAACCACCAACATGATCTCTATGTCGTCTTTCTTTGGCCTACGTCTTCTGCTCCATCTTGTTACATAGTTTTATCTAATAAAATAAATACACCCGCCACACATGGGGGTGCTAATGAGAATGGGATAAATACAGAAAATAAACTAGGTCATTCTTCATAACGGTCTAGGACAAATTTATACCAACATAAAAATAAATTATTCACATATATCCTATTGGTCGAGTCCATGATCAATCGGGGTCCATATAATCATATTATATCTATAAAAACTAATTCAAACAATAAAATCGTATGAAAAAGACAAAATCTAAAAGTACCATCTTGCGTCTGAATTAATCGATTAACATTTAATCAATTAAATAATTTCAATCGAAATTAAAATCAACGTTTGATTTTAATATCAATTTTAATTTTAATTTTATTAATTAGAACTATTCTAAAATAAAGTTAAAATAAAGTGGGTCTCTTATGTTTCATTCCCTTTTGGTTCCTAACCAAAATGGATGTCTTTGGTTTTTCACAAACCAAAAGGCATCAACCTAGGCTCTTACCAAATATTTGGCAATGACCTAGGTTAAGCGTAGGTCCACAATTGTACACCATAGGTCAAACCCTTTTACTCAACAAATTGAGTGATGGTATTTCTCATTCCATGTGGCATCCCTATGGTCCAAACTATTTGAACCATTAGTTAGCAACATGAAATCAATTAAACAGCACAAGGTTGAGCTAGACTATAATTTAGCATTAATACCAGCGTTCGAACCCCATTAGGGGCAAAAAAATCAATTAAACAAAAGAGGTTTTTTATGTACCATAAAGAATCACAAAACACATACAACAAAAATATTGTCAATATCCAATATTGAATATCTTTATTATATTACCATAAATCAATTTACACATGTATATATATCATATATATATACTACACACATAAATCTCTATACATATATTAATATCTAATACTAATACATGCTTATGATTAATTTGCAAAAATACATGTGTATCATATACACATAAAAATGCCCCATATATATATATACATATATATATATATATATATATATATATATATATATATATATATATATATATATATATATATATATATATAATTAATCAGATTCAATTAATATCTTGTATTATATTTATTAATAATAAATAAATACCACAGTATTAAATTATGACTATAACACTTTATAGTTGAGATAAAAAGCTTTCTTATTTGGTTATCACAATAACCGTATTTTAATCCGGCTAGAAGTTCTTGTGTGTGTGACCTGATAGGCTTCCGAATATGTTGGCCATAGGCACAGAGTGCATCTACTAAAATACCATTCATACCTAACGATCAAGAATATAGTCTAGCAACACGTCATGACCCCCAATCATCGGAAGAGTCAAATGCAATCACTACTACGTTTCATGTGAAACGGTTACCGTGTAAATATAATCCTATCGATGTTATAATATCATACAGTCATATCTCGAGTGTCTTTCATTAACGACTGCATCTTATAATATAGACATCCTGTTCTCTCGAAGTAGCACATTACTTCCGCTTTGAAAAGACTTTCGAGAATAAGACATTCCTTATAAGAAGGCCCTTTCGGATATTTACTCCTACTATTAGGATACGCGATTTTCAGAGAGCAACATGAATCCTACGCATGCTTCAATATCACACCCAATCACTACCGCATGATCATCTCATGGCTAGGGGAAACCTCAATAGTGTCAAAGTATGATAATCCACACCCTGATGCCATGAAGACTCCGGTCTTAGGATAATTACACAACCGCAACATAGTTCGACACTTAATAAAGTAAGTGGGTCAATCTAACGTACGCATTCTCTAATACACGTCCACCATAGTCCAAGTGTCCCTACACTTTAGCAAACGAGATATGTCCCTACATTCAAATGATAGAAGACATCAAATACGTGCTCGTCTAACCGTACTATTTGTTAGTAATACCATCCGCAGCAGAAACGATTTATGGATCTAGATCTATAAACTACACGTAATAAAATAACTAGATCTATATCTACAAGGGGGTTGTAGAACATACCTCTTGGATCTCAAAATCCAAGTTGAAGAACCGCAATAGGATGAACGAAGGAAAGCGTGAAGAGCACCACGATCTTCCGTACGTGTGATCCAAGCAACTCCCGGTGGAAGGAAATTCTCGACTCGAACCCTTCCGATATGCTACCCGGAAAAATCTCCAAGATTTCTCCCTAATATCCCTTGGCCAAAAAAATATTTTCTTCTCCTCTCTAAGAGGTGAAGTCGAAATATGTAGTGTATATTTGGCTTGGGAGAACTCTCTTTATATAGGAGAGTAAAACTTAAGCCCCAATGATTTTATAATTAATACAAAATCAATTATGATAATCCTATTAAATAAAAGATAATCCCATAATATTCTAGAACAAATCTAGGATAATATTTATCTTTATTTCTTTCCATAAATATTTATCCAATAAATATTTTATGCACATGTCTTATTAATCACAAGAAAACTAATTTCTTGTTCATTAAACATGCCTTGGGGTCGAAATTTACCTCTTGTGACCTAGTCACAATAATTTCGACTATAACACAATTTTTGGGCCAAGATTATGGAAAATGTATTTTCCACATATTTAATTATTTAGCCCAACTAACTTAATAGTCCACTAAACAATTAATTCACATATCGTTTTAATAAAGTCCAACAAGAACTAAATTAATATTATTAGGATTCGACGTCCGAGAATAGCTATGCTATATTAGGAGGCACGTCGGGGACCATGGACTAATAATCAGCGGCTCCGATAAATCAAATAAATAATTATAGAATAATTATATTCGATAAATCAATCACAGGAATATGCCACCATAATCCCGTGATGATCGCACTCCTCCGATTATGAGATTATATTTATCTCCTCACGAGAATAATAATAAGCGTCCATTGATATAATCATTACATATGGATTAATCCTCCATAGATCGCTCATTCTAAATCGGGAGTTACCGTTAACCCTTTTAGAACCTCTTATCCTTATTTACCATTAACCCCTAGTGATCAATTAATTCATACAACTCACTGGTGATCAATCAGTGTGATATGAACTCGCGCGATCGATCAGTTTCTAGGATTAACAAATAAGGGAACTGTCTATCTACTTCCATAAATGGAAGGAATGGATTCCGTATCTGTGATAACACAGACTACTCACTCAATCCAGTACAATGCCAAGATGGGGTAATTCAGACCACAGACTCAGTGTAATCCTTAACCGTCAAGTCAAACCTCATACTGATTCAAGCAGTTGACTGTGATCACCTCAGGATTAAGATATATCCATAAATATGATCATCCATTGATTCGATAAGACTTCTCGATTACGGAATTATATCGTGAACTCTAATCAAATCGGTCCAAATTTCTATATGATATATCTATCATATATAAATGCCCCATTAGGTTCTCTTAACCGAAAGTCCGGATAGGACTATCACACCTATTGTGTTCTGGGCGCATTAATAGCACGTTAAAGGAGAGACCCGATACTCTCGATTAACTTCACTACGGGCTAATTGTATTTTAAGTACATCTTCACTAACTCAATCCTCCCGTGTATATACCATACACTGAGTTAAGTGATTACATAAACGATATACTTAGGGTTTTCTGTAGTGTAAATACTATTGTCACATCGGTGATTATGAGAATAATAAATATGAACAATAACGTCAATTCATTTATTAAATAAAACAATTACAAAAATTGTCTTTCGGGCATCACACCTAACACTATTAATGTCTTATTTAATAGCACATGCGAATAGGGACATTTAATTATCAAACCTTTTAAAGTAAGTCGACATTTCATCAACCATATCACCATTAGGATTTCTCTTTCACAGTTTGACACTAGGGACGTACGTTATCATAAATACAATATCATAATTGGTTCGTTAAACGAACAAATATATAATAACAGAAAGCCATTTATCCTTTGTACAAACATAAAGAAATAGTAGAAATGATCTGACCCGATCGGATCCGATCCAACCCGATTGGGTTTAGGACACCATTTCAACTATAAGAACCATGAATCTGCGTTTTAGGTGCAAGAAATCGAGTAGGTGTTTCAATCTTCAAGTGTTCTTTGTGTGTTCTTGAGTTCTTGGAGTTCCATGTTGAAAACCATCCTTTCTTCAAAAGATTTGAGGTGAAGAGTGTTCAAATCGAATCTATAGTTTTTAGTAGCGTATAGAATTTTGCCCATAATTTGTAAAAATTGTTAGAATTGGTTGTTCTAAGTGTTGGAACCGTTTTGGAATCGAAAGTGCGGTTTTTGGTCTTCAAATAGCAGATCTAGGGATTTTGTCGGGCGCTAAAAGTGAACATAGAGTTCTAGTTGATCTTGGCGGGCACTAATATTAATTTGGCAGGCGCCAGAGTGAACGGAAAGCTATGGTTGATCTTGGCGGGCACAAAGACCCCAGTAGTGTAGAATCATGTTTTAAAGCCCGTTTTGAAGCATGCTTTACTGTAGAGCCTTATGTGGTTTGTTGTAAAGTTAAATGTACTTCTTCTAGTGGCTTTGGCTCCACACCGTGTCTCACGGAAGCCTTGGAACACTCTACATTTCGCCTTATGTGATGTTGACTTGAGTTCAATGTCGTACTAGTAGCATGACGAAGTTAAGGGTTCGGTTTCTGGTGGATTTGGCTCGGCACCTTGTGGAGACCCTCTGCGGGGAGATACTCGGGATCACCGGAAGCCTTATTTCTTAGCCTCGTGGTTATTGAATTAGACTCTAATATTTCTGTGCAATGTGCCAAGTAGTGTAATTTAGAGTTTGTCTTGGGTCTAGTGGTCCACAGGAAGCCTTTTATGTGCAATGAACTTAGGTGGTTAGCTTAATCGCTTAAATACGTACTGATGAGTCTAAAAGCTAAAACATGTTAGTCCTTGGTGAGGCACATTTTTGGAACGCATCATGTAATTATTACACCTCCACACTTTCCAGATACTGTGCCGGACTCGTGTAAGATTCCTCACGTTTAGATACTCGTGCCATATGAGGAGCTGAATGTGTCGTGGTGTAGTCTTCACCACGCAAAGTGTTTTTGGATTAAAGTGTACCAAATGTGTTATTTGGATGAGTCTACTAGTGAGACTAGTAGAGTGTTGTGAGCGAGTGAAAACATATGTGTTATTATGTTTGCTTTTTTCATGTGTTATACCTCGTGTAGATTTGACACTTTTTACCCTTTGCTAAGTACGTTTGTACTTAGCCTTTCTTATGTTGTTTTCCACCTTGAGATGGTGATGCAGGTGAAGAGGTATTCGAGTACTTTGAGTAGTGATCTCGTGGTCTTTTGTTGATCTTAATATTTATCTTTTGTAATAGACTAGACTAATGATTTTAAGAAAGTTTGCAATAGCTTGGACTATCTTTTGGATTTATCTTTTGCTGAATTATCGATGATCTCTTCTGAATTAATGTTGTAAGGGAATCAACATTGGATTCCATTTTCTACCCCTAGATGATTATTGTAATCCCGAGTCGTCTTATCTTCCGTTAATTAAACTATGATGTTAGTTTCTAGTGGCTTACGTATATAAATTAATTAAAATAAGCTATATATGTGCCGAACGTTCAATTCTGTTTAAGGACTCAATGTCCAGAAACGAGACATCACAAAAATAGAGAAGTCGTAAAATAATAATAATATGAACCTAAAAATAAGTCAAATTCCATAATGATTCCACCATGATTAATTTAGGATATCCATTCAAAATATTAAGATTTCACACACTTCTTTTCATGATTCTGGTTGTCATTAATCATTGGAAAAATTACGAAATATTATGAAGAAGTCAACCGATTATCTTCGTAAAATAGAGAAGTGGTAAAATAGTCTGAGAAAAATGAAAGAGTTACTCTCGTACATCTATATAAAGTTTACGCCTACCATGTTTTATTACATGTTTTTTATTTGTAATTATTTTTTAGGAATATGTGTGAATAAATTAAAAACATTAATTTCTTCTCAAAAAAAAAATAACAAACTTAATTTCATTATAGCCACAAGAGAATGTTGGTCGTTAACATTACAGTTTTTAGACTAATTATCACTTTCCATAAAAATAAAAATAAAATAGAAAGAAGATTTCGATAGTATTGGACTTTCGGTTAATAGTTTTGGACTTTTGGTTAATTACCAACTTGTCATTATATATATAAACATGTACGGCCTAAAATCTCTCATCCTCTCACAACATATAAAAGCAAAAGACTTCGACAAAAATTCAATTCCTTAAAGATTATTATTAAGCATGATGGAGATTTGGCTTGCCATCGCTACGTACTTTGCACTGCTTATCATGTTGAGGGTTTGGATTGAATACTGGTGGAAACCAAAAACAACTGAGCTTTATTTCTCCAAACAAGGAATCAAAGGGCCAAAGTATCGATTCTTTCTATGTAACATGAAAGAACTTGCGAGTTGGTCGATGAGTGCCTCGTCTAACGCCATCACTCTCTCCCACAACATCCTTCCTAGAGTTCTTCCCTTCTATCACCACTGGAGAAAAACTTATGGTCGGTTTTTTTTTTTTATATTAGATTATTTAATTTTAAAATTTTAAAATTTTTTGGGGATCGGTGGGGAAGGGGTTATATGATAGGGTACGTACGTATTATTAGTTACCGGTGTTAATCTGTCTCGGTGAATCTATTTTAGGTGCAACATTTATTATATGGTTTGGAGCGAACCCAAGGATTTCCATTTCAGACCCTATTCTTATTAGAGAGATATTCATTAATGTGAAGGGCGATTATTATTTCGAGAAAGTTGAATCTCCTACGCTTGTTAAGATGGTCGAAGGGGATGGTCTGCTAGCCCTCAAAGGAGAAAAATGGGCTCAACACAGAAGGGTTATCATGCCAACCTTCAACCTTCAACCTTCAAAATCTCAAGGTAAAAATAACTGCATCCATCACACATTTTATAACATAGTTATGAAAGAAAAAAAAACTCATTATAATATTATTTAAATTTCATTTGATAAACAATTAATTTAATTAATTTTAATTTTCTTGTACGTAGCTAATGATACCGAATATGGTGAGTAGCATGGGGAGGATGTTGGAGGAGTGGACGAAGATGATGTCTCAAAATGGTTTCAGAATTTAGCAGAAGAAGTAATTACCCACACGGTTTTTGGTAATTGCTATGAAGAAGAAGGGAGAGCCGTTTTTCAAGGGGATTATTTCTGGAATGCCACCCATTCTGTGGTGTAAATGTGGAAATACCACTTTAGTGCAATTTTCACGATTTTGGTTCGCGATTTTTAGCCATTTTTTCACAAATGCTATGCGATCTTAAGATGCACAAAAATCTCTATTGGGCCTCTTCCCAATTAGGGTTTTGTTTGGTTCCAAAAACACCTAAAACGCGAAAAACGGAGTGGTATTTCAACAAAGGAATAATAGTCCAAAAATTGTCTTGTCTCAATAGTGGTATTTCGGCAAAGGTCCCTGTTTTCAAGCTGCAAGCACATCAAATGGTATACGCCACGCAAGCATATCAAAAAGTATTTATTCCGGGATACAGGTAATAATATTGCCACTACAACAATAAAACGTTTCCTAAAAATAAAAAAAAAAATGAAACGTATATGTTATACTCATTCCTTTTTTTTATCTGTTACATTTCATAATTTACTCTTTTTTATTTATCTGTCATTGTACCTTTCCAAGGCATCATTTATTACTTTTTCCTCCTTTACCAATAAAATATTTTTATCTCCAATAAAAAAAAATATTTCCAATACTAAAAACACATTTACAAACAAAGTATTTACATCTCCAATAAAAAAATACATTTCCTACAATATATTTGAGACATATTAATTACTTTCTTAATCTATGTGAATATTCTCTCTGCGGCATATATATAAAAAACTGGAGGGAGTATTTCTTTCAAAATTTCACGTAAAATAACTAATGTTGTCTAGGAATAATCCTCTTTGTATGGAAACTAAAGAATGATGATGTAATGCATGGGTGTGTAATGCATGCCTGTACTGTTCTGGAGGTCGCCATGGTTCGATTAAAGTAAAATGGGTTGATTTCCGATTGATAACACCCTTCAAAGTGTAGAGGTTATAAGAAGCGTGCCATGTTGGATCTATTTGGGATTCTTGATTAATCTCTCTTGACTTTCCTTGTGGGATCGGGGTGAGGGGACCCTTAATGGTAGGGTTTACCGTTTAAAGAATGATGATGTATATTACTCCTTCCGCCCTAAGTCCGTATACCAATAAAAAAAAAATTGTTTTCTCTCCTAATATAACTCTATTAAAATATCAAATTGAGTATTTATTGAATTTTTTCCTTCTTATTATCACTAATTCATTATATACTCACAATTTTCATTACTTCACAGCTATTATATCATTGTCAGTCAAATGTATTATACATTTTTATCATAAAAATTAATGATACTTAACCAATTTCTTAAACTATGAAAAGTCTATATGAACTTATATTTTGTAACGGAATGAGTATATATTATTCAAAGGGAAAAATGGCATTTTAGTCAATGTGGTTTAGTATATAAAGTTTTTTCTCTTGTTGTATATTAATATATGTTTTATTACCAAATCGTAGTTTAACATATACTCACTTATGGTATATTAATAGATATTTTACCCCGTATATAAAAGGCTTTACTCCTCCATTATTATATGTGATTCACTTGTTATCAAACGTTGAGGGGAAACCACAAGGGTTACACGTATATTAATATCCTATATGGGGAGTAATTTTTTTAAATATAATTTAGCTGACTAGAATAATGTTCCTTGCATATTTTTGCCCACAAAAACAAACATATATAGATCTATTATCATATTATCTATATTTATATTTTAGAGTAAAAAACTGTCAATTGACCCGTTTTTGGCCAATTGACCCGACCCAAACCCGGCAGAGGAGAAAAACACTAAAAAAAAAAATTAAAACTAAAAACCGGACACTCTCCTTCCATTTTCCCACGATCTGCTCACACAAACTCCCCACGCTCTGCTTCCTAAAACTCCCCCATGAACCTTAACATCCACTTTCCACTCCATTGCAAATTCTTCCTTATATCATCGACGACTCCGGATCTCTTCCTTGCTTCTGCTGCAAACCTTCCTGCCACAACTCCAATCCATGAAAGCTTTTACTCATCCCGAATGCGCACAGAGGGACCAAATGGTGGATTTCATGGAAAACGCGCTGCCACAACTCCATGAGTCTTGATTACGATAACTACATCAAGGTAGTATAATCAATCATGTTTTGTATCAAAATCGATTCGCTCCCTTTAAACTCTGATTCATGTATTATGGGATTCTTGAGAAAATGTTTACTTCAGGGAGTTGTATAATTTTGTAGGTTATGCGGCTTTTTGTCGGTGATCGAGTCTGGACTCCGTTTAATCGTCCACATGACCATCTTCCATCAAGGTGTGTATTTTGCTCTTTGATTCATAAGCCATAACCATCTTTACATCCAAAATCGAAATTTAGGGATCTTCTTGGTCACGAAAATCGACGAAGCTCAATCAGATGCAGAAAGAATACCTTGAAACTTTTGGGCACAAGAAATTCTCTGATCGGGCTGTTGATACTGCCGCTTAAAAGGGCTCTGGAAGTCTAAATAATAATATAGAGCAAGGAGAGTCTGTTATTTGAATTAAATTTTCATAAAAGGGGGGAGTTATTAACCTTCTTAGGAAACTTCACTGACATTTCATCAAAGATAGAAATGAGCATGACAATTGCCGATGTGAATTGAATCAAGTCACCTCCCTCATCAATTATCACAGGTGCTGCTGGAGTGAGCTGTTCATTTGTCTTATGCTTAGGTTTGTTTTGACATTGAACAGGAGTATTTAATGATATGAGCTAATATATGTTGGTAAATAGCCACATTTCTGTTGAAATATATTTGTTAAAAATGATATTTGCTTACATCATAAGATTTTGTTAAGGAAGCAATAAATATTCAAACTGTATAACCAATCATGATGAATTACCGTTGTTTGTAACTGAGTATTTACCGTCATAGAACTTTTATTTGTTAAGGGATGCGTTATATCTTGATGGATCTGTCTGGGACTTTCTTTCTGACATTGTATATGGTCGATCACATGTCATTGGTCGTCGAGAAAAGTAATGAAATTGAATCCATTTGGCGAATTGATGGATTGCGAAAGGTTCTTAAGGAAGTGCACTCTCTTTTTGTGATTTTTCATGGAAGTGTTAGAGCCATTCTTGACAGGTAACCTGGGGGAGAACTTATTCGATGCCATATGTATTACTTCATCCTGGATTATCTCAGTGGTGAGCTGTCATCACTTGCATCTATGCTTTCTTGATGATCTATTGTCATCATTTCTGTTGTTTAAGACGTGTCACTATGACTCACTAATTCTCAGTTTTCATAAAGCCGGCTCCATTTGATTGTTGCTGCTGGGGTAACATGTTGTTGCAGTATCCGATAATGTCCATTTTATTGTGCATTACATTCAATCAAAGTTTTGGTGCGATCTCTTACTTACAATTTTTTTTTATGAGGCAGATTTCTCAATGCGAAGAAACTTTGATTGCCGAATTTTCGGGATTCTCTAAAAGAGCGTGGAACAAGATGGATGCTAACTATTGGACGGGAGGTTGCTCTTGACGTTCAGGTTTGTCCTTGGTATTATATTTATATACACAATTCTACCAACTATAGTATGATTCTTAAATATAACATCACGGTAAGTTAGCAATCTAGAAACGGGTTATTTAGTATTTTATAATTGGATGCAAATGGAATGAAGTCATTTGCATTGTTTCTAGCGAATTTTCAGAAGAGCGTTTGGATTAAACGGGTATGATTTGATTTGGCGGTGTATATAGATGCGTGCAAATGACAAAAAAAGAGGCGACAAATTGGAGTTAAGTGGTGAGTACGGCGGAGATGCAATCAGATTTCATTCATAAATTATTTCGAGCATTATTTTATAGATGGCTTCGTCATATTCTGTTCATGATGTTTATTTTTTAAAGCATGAGGAGGAGGAACATAACATGGGATTGGTTTTATTTTATTTCTTAGTCATGAGATGCGGACCCCACCACACCAATAGCATGAGTATGTACCATTTGGATCTCCCTGTTGCTAATTTATTTGGTAAAATTAAATTTTCAGAGAGGCCGTTTAAAGCAAGTTTTTGACCTTCTGGATGCTCTGGCTCCATTATGCTCTGTGCTTGGGATGGATTCCAAGGCTACAGTCCATGAAAAACATCCCACGTTGGATAATTCTTGCGTTGAGAAAAGTATTAGTCTTGATACTATCGGGATACAGAGAATGCAAAAGGTTTGTTGACTTTAATTCTCACATCTGTGATGGTGTAAATATATTTCTTTTTCTTTTTTGAGTCCTCTTGCTTTTGTTTCTTTCTTAAGCTTCAAAATCTTGCTGGAACCATGCTTGAGCTCTGGACTTTGATGGATACTCCAGTTCATGAGCAACATATATTCCAGAATGTGACACAAAATATAGCTGCTTCAGAAAATGAAATCACCGAGCCTAACGTTCTGTCTTTGGACTTTATCAGCTATGTATGTCTGGATTCTGTCTAGAGTTAGCTGTTTGTGCCCTTACTTTTTGCACTGATTTGGAGACTAATCAATCTTAGGCATGCAGGCTGAGACAGAAGTGTTAAGACTGCAAAAGATCAAAGAAAGCAAAACTATGGAGCTTCTTTTGAAAAAGAGATCCCATCTAGAAGGAATATGTAAGGGGGGCACACATGGTTGTTGAAGCACATGATTCAGTGGACTTTTCCCCTGAGAGTATAAAATCCGGTAGGAGTTACACTCATATCAGATTTGCATTAGTGCAATCATGTGTTCGTAAAGTAATGGTTCACGTCACTTACACCCTGCCCTCACTATTTTTTAGGTCTCGAGTTTGCAACAGTTTAAGCAGCAGGAGTAATTTTTATGGCAAATGTTTGTTCTCTCCTTGCTTTCGTTGTCATGTATTGTCCATTAAGTTAGCAATCTAGAAACGGGTTATTTAGTGCATAATGAATGTTGTACTAAATAATTCGCTACATTCACATCACATAAAATCATCATATACATTTAAAACATTAATGTGTATTGCTTCAACATTTATAACATTCTCTCAAGATCGCATGCTGGCGAGCTTCCTACTTAGTATTACATATTTACATATCATATACAGAATATATATATAGAATACGGAAATACAGACAGCAGCGGTAGACTCTTGGTTGCTAATGTCTTATTCTTGAATAAGAGTCTTGAATAAGAAAATCTTGAATAAATTTAATAATAAAATAGACTTACCTAGCAAATCTGGGATAAAATTCAATGATGAAATAAGAATATCCCGTCTTATGGTTTTTTTCTATTTCTATTAGACGAAATGATATATCTTATCATGGAAATTGGACGAAGAAATAAAAAATTCGTTGATGAAGCTGATCCTGAAGAGGACAGAAAGTTATAACCGTTATAAAATGTGGAGTGAAAAGCAACATCCAAATGACTTAATGGAACACATGATTCATGCTAGCTTGAAACAAACACATGAATTAACAAACAACCATTCCTCATCATTTTTGTCGTCGACAACGTCATCCTTGTTGCCTTTTACGGCTCAAGACATGGTGGAGGAATGCAAGACAATGTTGTTTGCTGGAAAACATACAACCTCAAATTTGATGACGTGGACTACCATTTTGCTAGCTTGCATCCCCAATGGCAAGAAGTGGCGCGTGAGGAGGTCTTCAAAGTGTGTGGGGTCGTGATACTCCTACTAAAGATGATTGTGTCTACCTTAAGACGGTTAGTGTTAATCTCTATTGCCATAACAAAAATATTAATTAAAAACAAAATTCTTGTTTAATAACCCAAATCCCCCCCCTCCCTCCCTCTACACACCACTTTTTTTAACACAAAAAAACATTTATGGATACATAACACAATATTCATAGGTGACTAACTAAGGTAGTTAATCAAACAAGACAAACCTAATTTTCATTTAATATTATCAGTTTTACGATCATTGATGTCTAACAAATAATTTGTTATTAACCTTAATCCAAGAGCACTTGAAGTAAATACTGTAAATGTTTTAAAATCTGTATCTCACAGACTTCAGCATAAAATTTAGGAAAAATAACACAACACTAGATACTTTATCTTTTTCCCTATAAAATCAAGATTTATACCTTTACATCTACAATATTCATTTTGATTCTCTAAATTTTTTTGTTGAACTAGAAAGTTAAGAATCCGATGCATTTCAACCTAAACAAAAGATTATTATGTAATTAGTGAAATGTAGTATTTAAAATATTTAAAAGAAAAAGAAATTGTGAAGAGTATCTTACGCAAAGTGCTCTAAGTAACAACCACCTATTATTATTAGGTGGGTACTATTGGCACACCATTTTTTATTATTGACACCAATTTTTTGATTAAGTTTTCTGATAAAAAAAATCTCAGTGTCATTGACGTTGATTTTGAAACACCACCGTCAGTGACATTGACGTGGCTAGTGAAACACCAACGTCAGTGGAAAGTCGGTGACTGGCGTGTCTAAGTTGTGACACTTTTATAACGTAAAACGTCGGTGCCACTAAATTTCGTTGTTGAACACCAACGTCAGTGTCAGTGTCTCTGACGTTGGTTTTCAATAGCTCCGGTCATAAGAAATCATCGTGGTGCCGGAGTAATTTTTTGTAATGTCAGGAGTAATATGATGCCAGTAGTAAAAAATGGTATGCCAATAAAACCTCTATTATTAATGTGAGTTTGACCATTATCTGTGACTAACAAATTTTTCGTATTAAGCAAATATTGGGTATGTACTACTTTTTTTTTCATTTTTTTATTAATGCCCGTATTACAATCTTTGATGTGTAAAAAATTATTTGTTGGTAACTTACTCTACTACATTTTTTATTTGTTTTTTTTTTATTCTTAAAGAGTAGTAGGTTTTTTATGTGTTATATATTGTTTTCTTTTTCCAAATAGGGATCTATATTGTTTTTTTGAGTGGAGTGTTATATATTGTTGTATGTTGTTACATTACCAGTCATCTGAACATCGAAAAGAAAAAAAACAATTACATCTACATACACAATTTTAAGTAAAACAAAAAAAACACACAAATTTTATGAAAACTGTCTCAAGCTAGCAACGATGATTAATTACCACTCACCCCTGTTTGGTTTCGGGTTGGATTGGGGTTGAATTGAGTCATGAGAGAGAAAATAAAATAAAATAAAGTAAAGTAAGTTGGAATATTGTATTAAAATTTGTGTAGATGAAAAAATGATTGGTGAGAGAAATTTTAATGAAATATTATATTGATAAAGTAATGGTTGAATAGTGTAGGTGGTGAATAAAATGAATTGATTAATATTATTTTATTTGTTGAATGTGAAATGATTGGTGAGAGAAATTATAAGAAAATAATAATAAATAAGGATAGTGTGTGAATAAAATATTGAGTTGGATCCAAATGGATCAAACCCAACCCGAAACCAAACAAGGGATGTTTGAAGTGATTTTTCTTGTTAGAATCATTGTAATAACCATAAGGTTACTGTCTGTTAGGAACAACTCTGTATTGTGGAGTCTGCTAAGATCTGGGTTGTGACCTCTGCTGAGTCCTCTGCTGATTCCACTGCTGAGGTTTAGGTATAGCATTATGGTTATATCTATTGTCATTGCTTTTCATTTTAATTTTCTTTAAAAAATTAATTCGTTTCACTCCTGTTTGCCAAATAATTTTTATACATTTTTTTTCACTTGTGCTAAAGATTATTTTGCTTAATGCTCTTTTATTCTTGTATTTCATATGATTTTAATGGCAGAAAATAATTGAAAATGTGTTATATGCTTTTCCCCTAGGTTATGGCCCGTTAATTAATTGTAGTATAAATGCACAACAACAAAGAACAAAAGTAGTCTATATATATATATATATATATATATATATATATCATGTGAGAGCGTGGAAAAAAGTTGCTACTTATATTATTATTATTATTTTTAAAACAACAAAATATTTTTGTTAAATACAATAATATGTATGTATAAAACATTAAAATAAATGATTTTGAAATTTCAGATACGATGTTAATTACCAAACACTCTAATCAATTTCAGCACTTAAACAATTAAGATACTTAGCACTTCAGAACTTAAACATTTCAGTTACTTTAAATTTTTAAATTTGATTTTCGATTTTCGAGCCTGAGTTTTAAACGCCCCCTGTATACTTTATACTAGATATATATTAGTTGATTTCACCCTATACGTCATCATGATGCTGCATAGACATTTGTTATAAATATACTCGTATTATGTGGATGTCAATTAGATATAATATCTATCTCTTCCGTGCAAAACACTAGCCCGCAGCTAGTTATAGTTAAGTCCCAAAGCAAACACGACAAAATGGATAGGTGTCGACGTAAATATATGACGTAATCAACGGATTTTTTTACACCATAAAATCATGTGAGATATATCGTGTCTTTATTAAGCAGTACCACACACTAGATAATTATCCCACACTTTCTGTAAACATGATCTTCACGTGATGGCCTATTGGGGATACACTTAGTAGCACATGCATTAGCCATCTAATACTTCTTACTTTTGTATATGTATACACTATGTATCTATCTAAGAAGAAAGAGAACCGATATACTTCCACCCTTTTGAATAAATATACGTACAGGGAAGAAAACCATTCCATATATACACTGTGGCCTGCAACATGTTTTTAAGTATCGATGATTCTGATTAGATTTCTAAATTATTGCCACCTTTCATGGATTTAACAGCCTGGACGATTTCCTTGGCTATATATTTCCCGGGTATTATCGAGCTAAAATTGCTTCGAAATTTCTCTAGAAAGAGATCGGATTCATTATTAAGCAAAGAAAGGAGATGTTGGCCAAAAATGGGAAAGAAGCACCAAAAGATTTACTAACACAAATGCTGATTACACCAAGTAGTATTGATGAAAAATTGATGACAGAGATGCAGATAATAGATTATATTCTGGGTTTATTATTTGGCGGCCATGAAACTACTGCCGCAACTCTTACTTTCACCATGAAACGTCTCGTTGAGCACCCTCAATTGGCAATTGAAGTTTTGACAGGTATATCTCTTTTTTAATTTTTAAAATAAAATCTTATATTACGGGAAATATAAAACTTATGTACTCATTGATTAAAAGCATAGGCCCAAATAACAACAACAAGAAAAGAGAAAGACAAAAAAAAAAAACTAAAAACAACTAAGGAAAAAAGAAAAATTAAAAAAAAAATATCATCTTTTGCTTTGCTATTTTGGTTATATTTTATAACACGTTATCGGTACGAGTCTCTACCGATTGAGCCGTGTCGAAAAATCATCTCCGAGAAGCTTTAAGTCGGCAGCAACTGAGAGATTGGTGTAATAACATATATCGACTTGGATGGTGCACATCAACAAAAGATTAGCAGATGCTGCGAGCCTCTTGAGAGCAATGGATGAAGCCATTGTCGATTAGAGAAGTTTTCTATACCAAGAATTTGTTGCTGGTGTTCTCTTTATTAATTATTGAGTGCAAGTATTGCAGGCTCAACGATTCCCATGGCTACGTATACTATTTTGATAGTATGTTGTGGTATTCTCATTAATATATCTGGTATTCTGGATTTCTATTATTTAATCATCAATCGATGATTATCTCTTATCGACGGTGGTCGATTATTTGGTTGACACACGGATATTTTATGGATCCATATTATACGATATATGGATATCTATTATTGGCCGACGAGTCAATAATTTATAATGGTGATCATATTCTATACATGAGGTAGACTATGGAGGTAAAAGTTTATTTTATTCAATTTATGTATTATGATCAATATATCATACGGTGATATTCTTATATATTGTAATATATAAATTATTGGTAAAATCGATGATGCAATACCATTCCTTGGAGTGAATGTGTATAAACGGTTTAAATGCATCAAATTATATAAATCCGTTCCCAGAAGTGAATGTGATTAAATTATATATTTAAAATGTGTCGGTTGACACAAATCCATTCCCAGAAGTGAATGAGTCGAAATGAAATATTCGAGGTGTATCGAATTACCCGAGTCAATTCCCAGAAGTGGATAGGACCACTTAATGAAAGTATATAAGTTACACCAACTTTTATAAGTTCATTCCCAGAAGTGAATGTGGCTAAATTATATATTTGAGATATATCGAATAACACGAGTCAGTTCTCAGAAGTGAACGTGACCAAATTATAATTATTAAAGAAACATCGAATTATATTGGCTCAATCCCGGAAGTGAATTTGAGTAAATATAATTTACGATGTATCAGGTTGTACATGTCCATCCTCAGGAGTGGATGTGACTAAAGTCGAAATTTATGATATGTCATATTACATGTCCGTTCCTAGAAGTGGACGTGGACAATTAAATATTCTAGCTGTGTTGAGATACACAAGTCAGTTTCCTGAAGTGAACGTGGCAGAATCTAGATATTGTATACCGATATTTATAGATGTATCGAATCACATCAGTCAATTCCCTGTAGTGAACGTGGCATATGTGAGACTATGATTTTAAAATCGTCATACTAAGTCTCACTGGAAGTGAGTTGATGACACTAGTGTGAAAATGATACATCAGTATGACCTGATATACTATATGTTTGTTTTATAATTTATTATATATTATATACATACATATATATATTTATGCATTTATTTATTTATGTATTTACTTATATATCACTTAGATTGAGTCCTCAAGATCGAGTCTAACATAAAAGATCATTTTGTCTTGTAGACAAATTTGATTAGAAAATTTTATCACCCAAGATGATCATTCATTTAAGGACCGAAGCTCATCGGAAGCACTTGTATGCTCGTAAAAGTGAATCAAAATTCACAGAAATAAAAATGGACTCAAAGTCCATATGAAATGGAATGATATTCCAATGAATGACTGAAGTCTAAAGATAAAGGAAAAATTTAGTAAGAACATCGTGACACTTCTTTAATCCTCGTAAAAGGATTGTATTTATCATTGCAATAATATGCTCCTGGAGTAGTAATATTGAAAGAAGTGGTTTATGTTCAACAAAATGATTATCACAGAATAATCATGAAACACGATCTAGTTGGTTTAGACCATTCCCTGAAGTGAATGTCACTAGATTCGTGATATAAAAAGGATCAAAGAGTACTTTGATCAGTAGTATTAGTAGTATAAATTACTTGTGCATTAGTTTTCATAATAGGATATAGATAGCACACGAGAAATATTTTTCTTTTGTTATTTAATTTAGTTCATAAATGTGTCTGCATTCATAGACAAAACCATGGTTAATATATGCCAGACGGATATCACAAACGTTTGTCTCCTTGGAGGGGAAGAATTGTCCACCAGAAGTGGAACAAAATGATATTAAATTCGAGAAGAATAACGAAAATCGATTTTCACGAAGTGGCATTGAAAGGCCACTAATTGTGTACTTAATAAATGCGTGAAATATCCGATGAGAATAATGAAGCTTCAAAATCGTAGTAAAGGCAATGTCATGACACAAATACTATATGTTACGGTCATCCTGAAGTTGATCTAGATATGATAAATTTTGTTTATCATTTTTCAAAGTCTCAAGCGCAGTAAGTTGTGCGGATATCCCCTGATGTGGATATTAAATTGAGACATCGGAAGAATTAAAAAGATCTAAATCTCTAGGAGAGATAATATACTTCTTCCCGATTGAGTTGATATCTCGTAATGTTTGTTGATACTCATATAAATGGATACACATTGACATGTAGAATCCCATATAGAGACATCACATTGAAATGCTGAATCCCACAAAGGGTTATTGTAAACTTGCGTAGATATGTCTTGTAATGAAATGTTTTCCCGAGATTAGGGGGAGGAAAGTAAACTTGAAGTTTATAAATCTTGAGGAAAAACATTGTATTAATGCACATTTTATCACCGGATGCATTTAATTACTCTTGAAGAGTGAGCAACTGCAAATGCTTTGCTTGGATTAAATGTCGTAGAAAAGTTTGTCCTACAAGGATAGTATTTGTCACAGAAGGAAAAGTCCCAGTAGGATATGAGATGATACGTATCAAATTAATGAAAATAACGCTATAAGCGTTAAAGACCAATTGGCTTAGTAAATAAAATTCCTCAAAAGAGGTTATGGCTATATTATTTATGAGAACTCTATAAGAGTTAGACAGTTAGAAAATGCTCGAGCAGAAAATAATATAGTTTATGAAACTCCGGAAGAGAAATGGCGTACTTTAGATGAGTAATGAAATCATAAACCCTTGACGAGGTCAAAGTTAGAAAATGTCAACAAGTGTTGATAAATAATGTATGTGGAACAATTTATATGCGCTGTCATACATACATGAGAGGAGAAATGAACCTGGAGTTCATTCCCTCGTGTTATTTTCTTACGACCCCCGAAGAAAATGTAATGATTCCCGAAGAATCTGAAATCGTATATTGTTATATTAATTATGTTCAACGCTTGGAGCGTGAGAAACATATTAGTTTCAACATATATAAATCTCATAGTTTTGAGATAATGAATTAATGTTATCATCATTTAAATAATGAAATACGATAATGAATACAAACACTTGGTTTATGAACGAGATTCATAACAGAGGCAAACATGTTTAGAAATGTTGAAACTGCCTGAAGCGAATATAGTGAGGCAAGCATGTTTCGAAATGTCATAATCGCCTTAAGCGAATATAGTGCCTGAAGCATATAAGACGCTAGAAGCGTGCCTGAAGCACATAAGATGCAAGAAGCATATAAGACGCTGGAAGCATAAAATTCCTGAAGCATACAAAGTGTGTGAAATGCACGATATATGTTGCATAAGGTACCCCATAAGGGAATAGATAGTTTTGATCTGAGAAAGTTTGGATTTGTAATTAAGCTCTAGTAGAGTTACAAAGATGATAAAGTATGAGTATTTGACTTATACTATTAAGATCCAATACTTGCACATGCAAGATGTCATTTGGCCGTGAAGACCAATGATTGTACTCTTTTTCCTTTAACAGGTTTTTCCCACTGGGTTTTCTTAGTTAAAGGTTTTTAACGAGGCAATCAGTGCATGAGAGCGTATATGTCATGAATCTTTTTCCTTGACTGGATTTTTCCCACCGGGTTTTTCCAAGCAAGGTTTTGGTACATGCCATATCGTTATACAACTCGAATCAAGCGGAAAGCAAGTCGAGGACTTGTCGGTTACACAAATGATCGATTTTATCGAACCCCAACAAAGCAAGACCTCAAATTGGTTGTTCATCCACCAATGATGTTACATCGATTTCATGGCGCTGGACTTAGTAAGCTTTGGTCTCTACATTCTCATATCATGGCGAAATGACAGCTATTCATGAAGCTATCCAAGAATGTGTTCTATTAAGATCATTGGCGCATTAGATCGACGAAACTTGGGGTTTATTCATCGAGAAAGAAAAGTTGACTTGATTATACGAAGACAACGCATCATGTATTGCTTAGTTAAGTGGAGGTTATATAAAATGCGATCAGACAATACGCACACATGATTTCCAGAAGACATACGAAATTGATATTCAGCAAATCAAATCAAGCGACAATCCAGAAGATTCATTCACTAAAGTATTGACTACCGCTATGTTCGAGAGTTGAATCAAGGAGATCGGGACGCGCCAACTTAAAGATCTAAAGAGATGTTAAAATCAGGGGGACTATAACACAAATGAAGCGTTACTCTTTTTCCTTCATTATGATTTTTTCCCACAGAGTTTTTTCATAATGAAGGTTTTAACGAGACAGATTCTTTGTGGATGGACATCCAAGGGGGAGTGTTATAAATATACTCGTATTATGTGTATATCAATTATATATAATAGCTATCTCCTCCGTGTAAAACACTAGCCCGCAGCTAGTTTACTTAATAGTTAAGTCTCAAAGCAAACACGACAAAATGGATTAGGTGTCGACGTAAATATATGATGTAATCAACGGATTTTTTTACACCATAAAGTCATGTGAGATATATCGTGTCTTTATTAAGCAGTACCACACAGTAGATAATTATCCCACACTATCTGTAAACGTGATCTTCACGTGATGGCCTATTGGGGATACACTTAGTAGCACATGCATTAGCCATCTAATACTTCTTACTTTTGTATATATGTACACTATGTATCTATCTAAGAAGAAAGAGAACAGATATATTTCCACCCTTTTGAATAAATCTACGCACAGGGAAGAAAACCATTCCATATTCTTTGTTCTCTTGGCTTTGTTGGCTTTGATGAATATCATCTTTTGCTTTGCTATATATTTTGGTTATATTTTATAACAACATTTATGTTATAAAATAACTATATCATAATTGATAAAGTATTGAAAGAATGAACAAAGATGAAAGCAAGATCAAAGTCTTTTTATGCTCCTGTATATCCAATCTATATATTTAGGATAGAAAATCAACTCCTCTTTCTCATCCGTTCAAGAGATATATACATGTACAAAGATATTACTTATTCTAGTAAATAGGTCGGCCATGCTTATCCGGTATATGTAATTATCCAATCACGGTACCGATAAATAAACACACGACATATTACACGTAGCTTTATAGTGTAGAAATATCCGTCGATGACATCATATATATATATATTTACGTCGATGTTTATCCAATTTGTTGAGCTGGCTCCGTGGCTTAGCTATTAAGTTACTAGCTGCGGGCTAGTACTATACACGGAGGGAATAGATATTTTATCTAATGGATATCCACATATCACGGGTATATTTATAAAACTCCCCCTTGGATATCCATCCACAAAGAATCTGCCTCGTTAAAAATTTCACTATGAGAAAACCCTGTGAGAAAAAATCATAATAAAGGAAAAAGAGTACAACCTTCATTTGTGTTATAATCCCCCTGATTTTAACATCCCTTCATATCTTTAGACGGCGTATCCCAATCCTCTTGGTCAAATTCTTGAACGTAGCAGTAGTACAATTTTTTAGTAAAAGAATCTGCTGGATTGTCACAAGATCTGATCTGTTGAACATTGATATCACCCTTCTTCTGATGATCATGCGTGAAGAAGAATTTCGGTGAAATGTGCTTTGTCCGGTCGCCTTTTACGTAGCCACCATTTAACCGAGTTATACATGTTGCATTGTCTTCATACAATGTGGTTGGTTTATCTTTATCAATAGGTAAACCACAATTCTCTCGCAACCAAACACATTCTCGATTGTCTTCATTAATAACTTCGTTTCGTCATGAATTGTGGATGCAACGACCAAAGCATGATAAGTCCAGCACTATGATGTCGAAGTATTGCTACTGATGAATGAACAACCAATTTGATGCCTTGCCTTTTGGGGGTTCGAAAGATATTCATCAACCGTGTAACCAACAAATCCCTGACTTGCTTTCTGTTTGATCTGAGCTATACAACGTATATGGCATGCATCAAAAACCTTGCTTGAAAAAACCTAGTGGGAAAAAACTAGTCAAGGGGAAAAGATTCATGACATATGCGCTCTTGTGCACTAATTGCCTCGTTAAAAACCTTAACTAAGAAAACCCAGTGGGAAAAACTTGTTAAAGGAAAAAAGGGTACAATCATTGGTCTTAAGGGCCAAATGATATCTTTCATGTGCATTTAATGGATCTCAAAAGTATAAGTCAAACATACTTTTATAACTCTACCAGAGTTTAATTTCAGATCCAAACTCTCTCAGATCAAGATTATTTATCCCCCTTATTGGGTACTTTATGTAATACATATTGTGTATTTCATACACTTTGTATGTTTCAAGAATTTCATGCTCCTAGCATCATATATGCTTCAGACACGCTTTTGGCGTCTTATATGTTTCAGGCACGCTTCTAGCGTCTTATGTGCTTCAAGCACTATATTCGTTTAAGGCGATTTCGACATTTCGAAACACGCTTGCCTCTTTTTATGAACCTCGTTCATAAACCAAGTGTTGCGTTTGTTATCATATCTCATTAATTTAAATGTTGGTAACATTAAATCTTTATCTCAATTCTATGAGATTTATATACGTCGGAACTAATATGTTTCTCACGCTCCAAGCGTTGAACATAACCAACAAAATATCACTATGCAATTTTAGATTCTTTAAGAATCATTATATTTTCTTCGGGGGGTCGTAAGAAAATAACACGAGGGATGAACTTCAGGTTCATTTTCTCCCCCCTCATGTGTATGACAATTGCATATTCTTTGTTCCACGCAAATCATTTGTCAACGTTTGTCGACATTTTCTAGCCTTGACCTTGTCAAGGGTTTATGATTTCGTTACTCGTCTAGAGTACATCACTGCTCTTTTAGAGCTTCATAGACTATATTATTTTCTTTGCTTGAGCATATCATTACCCTTCCGGAAAGGTTTTATAATTTCATTACTCAACATGAGTATAATATCGCTCTTCTGGAGCTTCGAAGAATATATTATCTTCGGCTCAAGCATACTCTTACTCTTCCAGAGTTCTCTTTAACCTCTTTTGAGGAATTTTCATTATTGAGCCAATTGGTCTTTAACGCTCACAGTGTTTATTTCATTAATTTGATACGTAACATATTCTGTCCTTCTTGTACTTCCTCTTTTGGGACAAACAATATCCTCCTAGGATAATTCTTTCTGCTACATTTCTTCTAACCAGAGCATTTGCAGCTGCCCACTCTTCAAGAGTAATTAAATGCATCCGGTGATAAAATGTATGTTAATTTAATTTTTTCCACGAGATTTATAAACTCCAAGTTTACTTTCCTCCCCCTAATCTCAGAAAACATTTCATTACAAATCATATCAATGTAAGTTTACAGTAACCCTTCGTGGGATTCAGCATTTCGATGTGATATCCCTATGTGGGATTCTACATGTCAATGTGTATCCATTTATACGAGTATCAACAAACATTACGAGATATTTGCTCAATCGGGAAGAAGTATACTATCTCTTCGAGAGATTTATATCTTTTAAAATTCTTCCGATATCTCAATTTAATATCCACATCACGGGATATCCGCACAATTTACTGCGTTTGAGACTTTGAAAATGATAAACCACGTTTATCTTAACCGGATCATGTATTTAACCCGATATTTCACCGTACTCCAAGTACGCAAGTGGTAGGATTTCAATACCACCATATGAAATCGATTCATCATTTATTTAGAATTTAAGATCTTTTTATTGTTCCACTTTTAGTGAACAACTCTTCTCTTTCAAGGAGACAAACGTTGTGATATCCGTCAGGGATATATCGATCGCGATCCTAGTCTATGAATTTAGACACACTTATACAGTAAATTAAATGACAAAGGTAAAATTATTACATGTGTGTTGTCTATATCTTATAGCTAACATGAATGCACATGTAATTTATACTACTACCAATCAAAAATACCCATTTGAATCCTACTAGCTTTATGCCCCCCCGGGGTACGGACTACTGGTCCGAAAACTTCACGTTTTGCCAGTGAATTCAATTTAAATTGAATAGCTTTATGCCATTTTGGCCAATCTATTCTATTTCGACAATCTTCAATAGATGTCGGTTCATAGTTCTCGTTTTCTCCCATTATTTCAAGCACAACATTGTATGCAAAGATATCATCGATGATTACATCCTCTCAGTTTCATTTTGTCCCGAAAGTTACATAGTTTATTGATATGTTTCTACAGACTCCCCAGGATCTATAATTTTAACGCTCTTCTGGAGCTCATCATCAACTTTAGAATCATCGGTTTGATCATTTTGATCATTCTGTCCTCTTTTCCTTCGAGGATTTTTATCTTTCGCACCAACTGGTCTGCGCCACGCTTTTGCGCGGTCACTTTTATAAGTATACAAGTGCTTCCGATGAACCTCTTGTCCATCTTTATATACTTTAAATGATTGATCATCTTCAGGTGATCAAATTTTCAAATCAAATTTGTCTCTAAGACAAAATGATCTCTTATGTTGTCCCCAGGACTCAATCTAAGCAATGCCAAAGTAAATATATAAATAAATATATATGTACGTGTATATAATATATAATATATATAATAAAATATAAAACAAATTCATAGTATACCGGGTTATACTGATGTATCATTTTCATACTATTGTCATCTACTCACTTTTAGTGAGATTTATTGACGATTTTAAAATCACGGTCTTATATTTATCATGTTCACTTCAAGGAACTGAGTGACGTGATTCGATACATCTTTAAATATCGGTATACAACATCTAGATTTTGTCACGTTCACTTATAGGAACAGACTTGTGTATCTCAACACATCTAGAATTTTTAACCGTCCACGTTCACTTTTAGGGACGGGAGAGTCTAACATGACACATCATAGATTTTGAGTTTAGTCACATCTACTCCTGAGGATGGACATATACAACATGATACATCGTAGATTTTAAATATACTCACATTCACTTCTGAGAATGAGACTGTATAATTTGAGTATCTTAAATGTATTTATAATTTGGTCACATTCACTTTTAGGAACTGACTCGTATAAATCGATATATCTCAAATATATGATTTAGCCACATCACTTCCGGAAATGAGCTTAATTGATATCACTTCGATATCTCGTTAAGTGGTCTCATTCACTTTTGGGAATGGACTCATGTAATTCGACACACCTCGAATATTTCATTTGGTCACATTCACTTTTGTGAATGGACGTGTGCCAATAAACACACCTCAATTTACATAGTTTAGTCCCGTTCCCACCTAGGAACGGACCTATATAATTTGATGCATTTGAACCATTTATACAAATTCATCCCAGGAAATGGTATCGCATCATCATTTTCATCAATCATACTGATCATAATACATAAATGATCGAACAAAATAAATTTTTTACCCGATACATTACCTTTGTCGATTGGTGACCATTATAAATTATTGACTCCGATCGACCAATAAAAGATATCCATATATCGTATATGATGGATCCACATATATACAGACGTGCGTCAATAAATAATAGATAACCGTTGATACGATATAATGATCGATTGATGATTAAATAATAAAATCCATAATACCCATGGGAATCATTATATCAATGAGAATACTGCAACGTATTCCCAAAATTATATATGAAGCCATGGGAATCGTTGTTCCTGCAAATCTCTGCATTCAATAATTAGTAAAGAGAACACCAGCAACAAATTTCTTGGTATATAGAAAGGTTCTCTAATCAACGATGGCTTCATCAATTGCTTTCGTTTGCAGCATCCACAAATATTATTCCCTGGGCTTTCAATACGTACTCTCCGTCCAGCTGCACCGGTTTGAACCTCTCATATCTTCAACACCGATTCTTGGTGGGTTTAGTTTAAGTAAAGAGAAGCTCTGGCGAAATCCGGTAGAGATCTTCATCCACCGCCTTGGGTGCTCTCCTCCACCGCGACGATAGAGTCAGAGGGCTTGGTGGTTCTTTCACTTCCATCTCACAATCACAAACCACCCATGCTTCTTTTCCTCCCTTGTCTCTTTCCTTTTCCGACTTTCTTTCTATGCTCGATGAGATGAAAATAAGCATAAACACCATAAAGATCATCGGGATGGGTAGGATTTTACGAGCTCAATCGGTAGAGACTCGTGCTGATAACGTGTTATAAAATAACTATATCATAATTGATAAAGTATTGAAAGAAAGAACGAAGATGAAAGCAAGAGCAAAGTCTTTTTATGCTCCTGTATATCCAATCTATATTTTTAGGATAGAAAATCAACTCCACTTTCTCCTCCGTTCAAGAGATTGTTGGAGAAAATAGAGGAAAATGTTTTAAAATGATTTTTTTTAATAGCCACTTTGAAAGCGTGTTTCGATAATATTCTTGTATAGAATATTAATCATTTTTTGACGTTTCTGAAAACTACGTGCGATGTAGATGAATTCAGGATTTTGAATCATTCAATTCGGATATCAGGTGAATGAGAAATTAACGCTTAAAGTCGGTTGGTTGAAATAGATAAAGTGTTGGAACTTGGAAGTTGAAAAGTTTAACTTCCTTAATCCCACATTGGGAAATGTGCTAATCATTTCCTAATACTTAAGTGGGAAGAGTTTAGTAAGTGTTATAAACTCCAAGAAGAAGGAGAGACATCAGGATGGTTTTAGCGGTCCGATGTTCTGCTAAAATTGACACAAGCGCGCGGCCCAGGGCAAGTATTAATGTTTTGGACAAAATTTATTTGGGTTTTGGTCCAATAAATTATCCAAACATTTACATGAGTTGATCCTGATCATATTCGAGCTACTGTTCGATTCGATTCAAGCATGATCAGATTGGATTCAGAGATCACCATTTCATTGTTTTTTTTTTTAACACGAAACCTTTTTATTAAGAGTTAAAAGAAGGTTCGTACATGCCGTATCCTGGCCCTCCCCTTATACCAAAAGACGTTGACGAAACATGGCCCTGCCTCCTTAAAACCTATGGATGTCAAACCCAGTGTGGGAAAATCCATGTCATAGGAAAGAGTACAGCACCCCATGTTCCCAAAAGTTAAAAACTCCCCCGTAAAAATTAAGATTACAATAGGATGCGTGGAATAAAAAACTAAAACCGCAGCTTGAGAGTCCTTGGAGTCGTAAATGGTTGAAACGGCCTTCGAACAGTTTGCGGGTTGCCCGACTTGAGACACGGTCACATGCAAGAAGAAGTAGTAAGTATAACCACCGAGAGTACATATATAAAGAGAAGTTATAAAGGAGCATGACACCTGTATTGCACCCTTCAAAATGTTGAAATTGAAGGGTGCGTCCAGAGATCCTCGCCAAGATTTAAACCACACTCCAAGAAGCAGTAGGAGATGCTGGGTTGCATGCCAAGGCCCTATGCAGAGTATGATGCGACAACATGTGCTAGAGAAAACCTTGTGCCGATAAAGAGAATGATGAGAGTGTAAAAGAAAGTAGATTTATAACAGATTAGAAACAACCTGGTTTGCACCCATCAAAAGATTGATGGGTGCATCCAGCTGATTATGCGAAGTTGCGAGTGCGTCGTATGAATGGGATTTCCAGTTGATCACCATGTAGGATGAGACGAAGAGCTGCAGGGAGGGCATCTTTTGTGGTGTAGGAGACCATGATTCTGCTGGAGGAGGCACGAGTGGCAAGGAAATCGGCGACTTTATTGGCTTCTCGGAAAATGTGAGTGATTTTAGATGCGTGGTGAGCAATGAGACTTTTAATGGATCGAATATCATCGTCGATCGACCAAGGTGTGTCATACCTCCTCTAAAATAATGTTCACAAGGACCAACGAATCGATTCGACTAGGACAGGATGTAGGTTATGATTAAGCGCAGATAAAGTGAGACCCGGTGAGAAGAGCTTTCGTTTCCGCAATCATGCAGGTACTTCTATCATAAGGTTCACTGGCTCCGTAAATAAGATGACCATGCATGTTTCGGATAATAATACCACCGCCAGAGGGACCGGGGTTACCTAACGAAGAGCCATCTGTGTTCATCTTAATAAAGGTAGGTGGGGGTTTGAGCCACTTAACCAGGGTATAGTGAGCAACCATCCGAGGGGAAAAGGAGCTAATATAACGATTTTGAAGCGCATACCATCATCGTCGCCACGGCCAGAGTAAGCCTCTGGCTAGAAAGAGCATACGATAGGTTGCGCGTGATATTGAAAATAGCATGGTGAACATTAGGCAGAGAGTTGTCAAAGAGAAACATATTTCTGCATTTCCAAATTTCCCAAAGAACCAAAGAGGGGACCAATTGACAAGCAACTTTAATTGCGCCATGACGTTCAGGGTTCCACCAAGCTCGGATGTAAGACAAGAAGTTGGCCGCTAAAGGATGATACCGGAGCTACGTCTGAAAGTGATTCCATATATCCCGAGTGAAGCCACAACTGTAAAACGAGTGGTCTCTGGTATCTTCAGCAAGGCAGAAGGGGCATTTGAAGGGGCCATGATGTCCAAACATACGCAACATTTTCGGAAGAGGGAGAAGGTTATTGAGAAACCGCCATATAAATATCGAAATTTTAATACGAATGCTGGGTTTCCAGACCTCCTTTTATTCGTTGATAGTATGTTTCCGATTACGAATAAGGTTGTAGTCAGAGGCGACAGTGAAGTCTCCTGTCGACGTAGGGGACCATATTCAATTCCATTTAGAAGTTTGAATTGGCCGCAAATGGAGATTCACCAAGTCCTCCACCTTTTGCATGATTTTCCAAGGATGAAGCCTCTTTAAGCTGGCAAGAGAAGAGAAACTTTTACCCCAAATACCAATTTCGTTACGGATTTTCCACCAAAGCTTGCACGCAAATGCTAATTGAATGTGTTTGATGTTGCGAACACCCAAACCATTTTCTGCAGTCGGACCACAAACATTCTCCCAGGATCTCCAAATACGTCGCTTCTCATGTTGACTATTGCCTCATAAAAAATTCCCAAAAATGCGGTGGAGGTGTGACAAGACCGACCCGGGGACACGCAACGCAAAGAATAGTGTGTGTATAGGGACGGAGGATAACACGTGCTTGATAAGAATGAGACGACCTCCTATCGTGAGTAATTTAGCTTTGCCAACCTTCGAGTCTCTTTTGGACTTTATCAATAAGGTAATCAAAATAGGCCCGTTTAGGACAACCAACATATATGGGGCACCCCAGATAAGTGAAAGGGCACTGAGAGCGACGAATACCAGTCATAGCCGTCAGCCTTCTGACCCTATGAGGAGGGCAGTGCTTAGAGATGACAAAGAAACTCTTAGAGAGGTTAACTTTTTGGCCCGAAGCATGCTCATATTTCTGGATGAAGGCCATAATTTTCTGAATATTCCGTTTGAGGGCGCGACAAAAGATGAGCAGGTCATCCGCATAGAGGCAGTGCGTAACCTGAGGGAAATTGCGTGGGAGGGAGTAAGGCTGCATATCTGGTTCATAGAAAAGAGCCTTGAGTCCGCGGGTGAAAGCTTCTGTAACCAATATGAACAAATATGGAGAGAGAGGGTCTCCCTGTTTGATGCCACGTGAAGACTGAAAGAAGCCAGTAGGGGAGCCATTAAGCAATATAGAAGACCAGCAGCCACGGAGATGATTCATGATGAGGGTGACAAAAGCCGGGCTGAACCCAAAAGAACTTAGAAGGCGCGACAAGAAAGGCCAGGAGACTCTGTCAAAAGCTTTAACAATGTCAAGCTTGAAAGCCATATTATGCCCACGAACCTTTTTATGCAAGTATTGGATAATTTCTGCACAAATAAAATGTTGTCCAAATATCCTTCCTTTAACAAAAGCGATTGTTCATCCGAGATAAGCTTAGCCAAAGAAAGGTGAAGCACGTGGGTTAAAATTTTTGTGAAAATTTTGTTTACAACCGAGCAGAGAGAGATAGGCCGAAAATCACCAAAATCCATGGGGACGTCCTTTTTAGGAAGCAGAGTAATAAAAGTGGCGCCCACAGAGCGAGGCAAGGGGCGACCAGAGAAGAAATCGTGAACCGCATTCTGAACATCAAACTGGACCACATCCCAAAAATGTTGGAAAAAGACACTAGAAAATCCATCTGGACCGGGGGCACTGGTTGGATCAAGTTCAAAAACAACCCGCTTTGTTTCTTCTATAGTGACTTCCGCAGCTAGACTCATGTTGTCATTTTCTGTGAGAACCGCGGGGATATAAGATAGGAGGTCCATCATTTCATTGTTTATTACTAAGAGTAATGGCTGGCTGATGTTTCAACTGATGCTTTCAATAGCTGTAGTTTCAACCTGATGAAATAATGCTGAGTTACTGGAGCTTTTTCAACTGATGCTTCCATAATAACTCTACCTCTTCCTCCACTTATAAAAGGGCTCTCCTACAGCAATGGAAAAGACACACAGAATACAAAGCATACATCATACATCTTTCTGCGTATCCTTTTCTTGCATTCATAAGTTGAAGAGTTTTCTGAGCACTTTCAGAGTTCGACGAGTTCAGAGTTTGAAGTACCTCTATTCTGAACAGGTAAACTGAGTAATCCTGGGAGACAATTGCTATAAACCGGGGTACATACCGGAGCAAATTTGTCTTAAGGTGTAATATTCTGATTTTCGGGAAAGGGCAGACGTGTCATTTGCGAAAACGAAATATTGGGTTCGGTTCCTTTTAGTCGGAGTTTAATAACATGGATATTTACATATATATTTTGAGATATATATATATATATATATATATATATATATATATATATATATATATATATATATATTAGGGAAAGAAAATCTGATTTAATAAAAGGCGATTAAGGAAAATCAACAAAATTAGGTAATTTTGAGATTTTTCCTATATAAGAAAATCAACCTAATCAGTCCCTTAAACTTTTAATCAGATTTTCCACCTCCAAAACTCATCTTCTGCGTGTGAGAGAGAGAAATATTAGGGCTAAGGGTTTTGTTCATCGATTGCTAAGTCAAATCGTAACGGTTTTCAGATCAGAGTCGAGCACCGGAATCGTTGTGAAGAAGGCAACGTTTTGATTGCAGAAAGTTGAAGCTTTGATAAGGTATGTGTAAGCCCTAATTCAGTTCATCTTCGAGTTTGATGGATTCAAACTCATCAATTCGTAGTTTTGTCGTTTAGAAGCGTGTGATTGAATCTAATCTAAGTTTGGATTTATCACACATGTTTTCTGCAGAAAAGGGACGGTTTTAGTTGCTGTTTTTCTAAGTTTCGACTTGGATTTAGCTGCTAAAAAAGTAAGAAGATCTTCCTACAATTTCAGTTATCGTTATTGAAGTTTAGATCGTGTTTTATGATGCGTAGATGCAAGAAAATTGTGCTTTTTCGTTGATCAAAGGATCATAGACGTTTAGATATGTTTTCTACGTTTTACTGAGTTGAAATCGATGTTAATTAGGTTAGAAACGGTTCAGAAATCGTGTTTTGAAGATTCTTAGCATTTTGGGAAAACCCAGGCGAACGGGCGTTTGCATTAGGCAAACGGGCGTTCGCAACCCTAGTAGCTCAGACGGGCGTCTGCACAAGGCAGACGGGCGTTTGAGGTCAGAGTTTTGATTCAGGATGTAGCCGTTTTTTACGGACGGGCGTCTGGGGTTTAGTGGACGGGCGTCCAATGCCAAACGGGCGTCCATAGGATGTCAAACGGGCGTTTGACCTGTTTTACCTTGTTTTTACCATTTTAGCATTTCGGCTTGGTTTTTGGCTTCATAATCGTGTTTTCACTGTTTCAAACCCTTAATCCTGATATGTTAACATTAATTAAATTTGAACAAGCCTCGATTGAACTTCTGATTCGTTCAGTTAAAACACTGAATGTACTCTTAAAGGGAGTTGAAGTTCGGATCCGTCGGAAGGGCATGAAAGGGCTTGTGCTTTGATGAACTAGAGTTCATCAACGTCTGTGTAATTGTTAAGGTGTGATGTCCAGTTGTCTAAGTGAGGGAGTAGAGTTGTTAAGGTGAGTTTATTCTGAAAACATTTAGGCGGCTAGTTAATTCACATTAATAATTACATAAGTGTAGTAAAAGCTAAAACGTCATTTATTCTTGGTTAGACACTGATTCAAATCGGCGATGTGATACGTTCTTAAAAGGTGGACAATGCTACTGGCTCAAAAGGCTGAAGGGTAGTGGAGGAAATCCATCGAACGTATATGCATACCGGGGAGATCCCGGGACTATCGGTGCTAATCACCGTAGTTGGCAAGTATATCTCGTGGTGGAATTTTCACCATGCTTTGTGTGCTTGAGTAATGATGTAACAAAGATATGCTAAGTTAGAAACGTTTAGTCATGACATGTCGATGGGCATGAAGTGAACCCTAAATTGAGTCGGACACATTAAGATAATCTTTTAATAATAACCTTAATTAAATTGTAGCTTCTACTTCTTACTTTGTACATTGTACTTACCTCAAATTCATGTTTATTTATGTGTTTGGGGGAGAGAAGACGAACAGGTGGGTCAAGATTTTGAGGAGGACTTTGATGACGACGTTTGAGGACGCCGAAGTTGAAGACCTTATTTATCATTTACTTATTTATATTTGTTTCATAGATTTGAGATATTATTGGAACTTTGTAGTTCACTTTTAGTCCTTTTGAGATTCGTACGTTTGGGATTCGTTGGTTTCATTTTCCAATGTAATAATATTACATTTCCTTCTTTAGTTCTTGACTTCTATTCTTGGTTATAAAAAAAAATTACCCGAGCCTTTTTAGCTTCCGTTTGCTTTTATTTGATACGACGTAGTAGAGGCTTACGTGTAATATTATTTATTTAATATTATGCGTGCCGAACGTTTCGATTTCCGGATAAAGACTCGGTATCTGGGAATGTGGCGTTACATAACGACAGAGTTCGTCTCGCCTTAGTCCTTTTCATATATCCTTCTGTTGTAGTTTTTATTTCAGTACTGTAATTTCATTTACGCATTTCAGAATTATAAAATTGTTCTTTATATTCTGTGTAATTTATTGTAATTACATACGGGTCTAACAGAGATATATATATGTACAAATATATTACTTATTCTAGTAAATAGGTCGGCCATGCATGCTTATCCGATATATGTAATTATCCAATCGCGGTACCGATAAATAAATACACGACATATTACACGTAGCTTTATAGTGTAGAAATATCCGTCGATGACATCATATATCCATTTACGTCGATGTTTATCCAATTTGTTGAGTTGGCGCCATGACTTAGCTATTAAGTAACTAGCGGCGGGCTAGTACTATACACGGACGAAATAGATATTTTATCTAATATATATCCACATATCACGGGTATATTTATAACAATTTAATCATTTTTCCAACTTTTTTTTTCTAAACCTTGTAATTTTTCCAACATTAAAAAGGTGTTTATTAGTAATATATTGCTTTCTATCGCTTATTACTAAAAAGGTGTTTATTAGTAATATATTTCTTACTTGCTCTTCAAGACTTCTTTGAATGTTAATGATGTAATTCATGACAAATCTCGTACTTATTTTTACATCATTGATTATTATGGACTTATGTTTTGATTATTGAATCTTATATAATTATCAATGTCATAAAAACAGATTGTATTTCTTGTTATGGTGTCTGATAAGAGATAAAGTAAACCTCACCACGTTCCATTCAAAGAGTGGTCGTGTAATAACTATGTGGAAGAATATAGGGGCCAGAGGACCCGGACAGACTGAACCTTACCCCAGGCGGGAGGTCGATCCTCGTTTTGCCCGACTAGACCACCCCAGAGCGGCTCGGTCATCAAGGGTCGGGTAACCTTGGTCGAGACGGTCTGAGGAACCTGACGCAGGACGTCAGGGTTTTTCCTTACAAAGGCAATTCGATCACGTGCTATATAAAAGGATAAAGATGGGAAGAATCATGTGATTATAGGACGCCGATCTTATTATTTAAACGCTATCCTAATTATCTCTTAGAAAAGAGATTGACACGTAATAATCCTTAGGGTTTAAGAATCCTATACTTGTATAACACGACAAGGGCGAGACGCCTCCCTATATAAACAACCCTAAGGAACTACGAAAGAATTGATTCCAATTACATACATTGGTTACGTATGCAACTTGGGAGAAACTTACTCTCAGGCTCAGTCAAAATCACGTCATAACCACCATCCCCATTGTTAACGGTTCTTGGTTAGTCGTTCTAGAGTATTTAGACCCGGATCATATACCCGACAATTTCCAGCATCGTCAATTGGCGCTAGAAGGAGGGCTCTCTCAGCGATTTCATCAAGAACAAACAATGGCACCACTGAAGAATACCGGAAAAAAGACTCAGACGCAGGGCGCTGACCCTACTGCAACTGCGGCTGGCCAAACAGGCACTGGAGATATAGATCCAAATGCAACCACCAGCCAGGCACAAACTAATCAAGAGGAAGTCCTAGCCGACCCTGCTCAACAAGCCTTGTTGGATGCCTTACGAAATCTCGACATGCCGCGTTCAAAAGCGTGTTGGGTCTAGCCCTAAAAGGCGAGAGAGGAAGAAAGTCCAGAAAATAACGCTCCTAAGGATAACGTACCATGCAAGGATGATAGAGGGGACACCCTATCCTCCACCTCTGATGCATGGAAAAAATAGATTAACACGCAAGCACAAGAAGCTGCCCGAGCAGAGCTCGAAGGAATTTTAGGCCAAAGATCGGACGATCTGTCGTTCGAGTCGCCTTTTTCAGAACAGATCTTGAGCTATCCACACCCAATAAATTCAAGATCCCGTGTTGGAGCCGTGCGATGGTACAAAGGACCCTCAGGATCATTTGTTTCAGTACTTGACACATATGAATCTTGATTGTGTTTCCGAGGAGATGAAATGCAAATCCTTCCCGGCCTTACTGGCAGAGCCCGTGAGTGGTTCCGGAAACTACCTCCTCACTCAATCCCCACCTTTGAGACTCGGAAAAAAGTTTCGCAGCGTTCATTCTTTGCAGCCTTTTCAAAGGAACGCCACCTACCTTCTTACTATCCGACAGAGGAAGGACGAGTCAGCATTACAGTACCTGAGAAGGTTCAATGAAGAGTCAAGGTAGGTCAGAAATGCCGAGGAACATCTGTTGATTACATCCTTCATAGCAGGTCTACGAGAGGGTCGGCTATATGACAAGCTCAACAGTAAACCCCCATAATCTATAGAAGAATGCGTGGACCACGCCTACAGATTTTGCTAGGGTGAAGAGGGTAACCACCTAAAAAGAGAAGCTGAGGGGTTCAAGAAGGATAAACCTGATGATAGACCTGATATAAAACGCAAGCCAGTATGAGACCGAATCGCTGCGCCCATATCTGACCGACTGGGAAAGAGGGGAGCACTTCAGGAACAGGATTTCATCCCATTAAAGAGGTCATGCGAGCAGGTTCTCGCTATAATGCAAAGGAAAGGCATTGCCCGAGTCCCACCTCCCCTAATAGGTCCTCGGGAGAAGAGAGATCAGACCAAATTCTGCAAGTATCATGAAGATATTGGACATGATTCAGTGCATTGCAGGGACTTGCAGAGTGACATTGATGCCGCGGTCATGAAAGGGAAGTTAGACGAGGTCATAGATCGCTCTCAGAATGCAGAGCCCAGAGGGAGAAGAGAGTTTAAAAGAGGGAATTTTGGTCAGGACCGGGGACGACGTGATGACTACCGACGTAGAAGGGATCAATCCCCGGGCCCAGACGGACAGATCGACAATCGTCCCATCAACACAATTACCACCATCTCCGGAGGCCCGAGTACCTCCTCTCAACCCGGTGAGAAGGACATTAGCCGGTCGACTAATACCCCTGACTCTAACAAAAGACAGAGATTGACCGGAGAGGTAATATACGGTCCTCGAGACCCCTTGCCCTTATTCACTAATAACAAAGGGTTAGTTATCTAGGTGATAACTAACAAGTTTATGGTGAAGCGTATTTGTGTCGATACAGGTAGTGCGGTCAATGTAATGTACTACAATGTTTTTCAATCCATGAAAATGCAGGATACCGAGCTGACACCGGTCTCGGCTCCGTTGTTCGGGTTTGCCGGACCTCCCGTCCATCCCATGGGCATGATTTGGCTACCAACCACTTTTGGACAGGAACCAAGGGGCATGACCCTTATGATAGATTATGTAGTTGTTAAGGCACCCTCAGCCTCCAACGTTATTATGGGACGACCTGCGCTTATAGATCTCAGAGCGGTAATCTCTCCAGCTCATATAAGTATGAAATTCCCAACATTTGAGGGGTCAGTAGAAGTCAAGTGTGACTTAGAAACGGCCATGAGCTGTTACACGGCCACCGTTAATAGGAAACTAATGGTGCAGCAGGTGTCTATTGAAGAATTACTCCCAGAAGAAGAAGAAAGTTGGTCTTTAGAGGACAAAATTGAAACAGTTGGCCTGTGGGAAGGACGGAAAGATTTGACTGTGAGCATAGATGATGTGTTCGTTTGGAAAATAGATGACATGTCGGGTCTATCACCCGAGCTGGATCTTCATAGGCTCAATGTTGACTCGGGCAGGAAACCGATCAGACAGAAGAAGAGACAGTTTGCTAAAGACAGAATGGACGCCATTCAGAAAGAGGTAGAGAAGCTTCTCTAGGCAGGAATCATACGGGAAGTAGTATATCCGAGCTGGCTAGCCAACCCAGTGTTAGTGAAGAAGCCAGACGGGAGCTGGCGAATGTGCGTGGACTTCACCGACTTGCATAAAGCTTGTCTTAAGGATTGCTACCCACTTCCTAAGATTGACAGGTTAGTTGATTCAACCGTAGTTTTTGAAATCGTTGCATTTTTAGATGCGTACAAGGGGTATCATCAGATAGCCATGGATCCGGAGGATTCGGAAAAAACTGCATTTATTACCGAGCAGGGTACGTTCTGTTATGTCACTATGCCTTTCGGGCTCAAGAACGCAGGGGCCACTTATCAGGGAGCAGTAAATAAGATATTTGAAAAGCAGATAGGAAGATGCATGAAGGTCTATGTAGATGACCTCTTAATCAAGAGCAGGTCCCTTGATGAGTAAATGGTATATGTCAGAGAAGTATTCAACACACTCAGACAGACTCAGATGAAGTTAAACCCTAAGAAATGTACATTTTGGGTCAGGTCGGGTAAGTTCCTGGGCTACATGATGTCCAAGGAAGGCATCAAGGCGAATCCCGACAAGATTGAGGCATTAAGGTTAATGCCACCTCCAGAAATGTCAAAGAAGTGCAAAGACGACGACAGGCGCATGGTGACTGAATAGGTTTCTATCCAAACTGGCGCAGCGTGCCCTACCATTCTTCAAGGTCCTCAGGAAGACAAGTCCTTTCGAATGGAACGAGGACAGCCAGAAGGCGTTCGAGGATCTTAAGGCTTACTTAGCCGAGCTGCCTACACTGACGTCTCCTCAGAAAGGAGAAACTTTGTTCATTTACTTAGCAGTTGGGGAAGAGGCAATCAGTACGGTCCTGATCAGAGAAGAAAATAGAGTGCAGAGACCAGTGTTTTATGTAAGCAGAGCTTTACATGGACCAGAAGTCAGATATACCAACGCAGAGAAACTATCTCTGGCTTTGGTTCACGCTTCAAGAAAGCTTAGGCCATACTTTTAAGCACATTCGATAACCGTCGTGACCGACCAGCCCCTACGACACATACTGACATAGCCTGACACATCTGGCAGACTAGCCAAATGGGTCATAGAACTCCAAGAATATGACTTAGACTTCCAACCCCGAGCTACCTTCAAAGCTCAAGGTCTGGCCGACTTCTTGGCTGAAGGGATATCAGTGGACATTGAGAAAAGTCACCTAATCGGGCAAGCCGATCTATGGACCCTTTATGTGGATGGGGCAACTGGAAGAGAGGGGGCAGGAGCAGGTCTCCTACTCATAAGTCCAGAAGGAGAAGAGTTCCCCTATGCTCTATATTTTCAATTCAACGCCACCAACAACAAGGCAGAATATGAGGCTCTGATTACTGGACTCCGGCTAGCTACCAAGCTTGGTGCGGTCAACCTACATGTATTCAGTGGCTCTCAACTGGTGGTTAACCATGTCAAATAGGACTATAAAGCAAAGGAAGAACCTATGAAGAAGTATCTGGCAGTGGCCCGAGCCTTACTCAAGAACTTCCAATCGATCCAAATCGAGCAAGTCTCTCGGTCTCAAAATAAGAAAGCTGACGCCCTCTCCAAGTTAGCCTCAAAATTCTTCTCGAGATAAAAAGTGCTAGTAGAATGCTTGGTTGAGCACATCTACATCCAAAGCGAAGTGCAGCCGGTCACCAACAAGCCACGTGGATGGACCCTATAGTGTCCTACCTCAAGCATGGCATTCTACCGACTGACAAGTCTCAGGCCAGAAAAATGAAGCTTCTGGCAAGCAGGTATTCTCTATTCGATGAAGTTCTATACAGACGATCATTTATATTGCCTTGGCTCAGATGCACCTCGAAGGAAGAATCTCCTTAGAGAAATCCACCTTGGTATATGTGGGAATCACGCGGGTGCACGAACTATGGCCAGAAAGTGTCGGCTATTTGGCTACTACTGGCCCACCATGCAAGCCGATGCAGTTGAACTAGTGACGAAGTGACAACCTAACCCATCAGCCTTCATAAGAAATGGTTCCCATAGTATCTCCTTGGCCCTTCTATCAATGGGGGGTAGACCTGGTCGGACCTCTTCCTTGGGCTCCCGGCAACCTGAGGTTCCTTGTCGTGGCAGTCGACTATTTTACCAAATGGATGGAGGCCAAGGCTCTAACTACTATCACAGGCAGGGCCATTCAGAAGTTCTTATGGAAAAATATTGTTTGTAGATATGGAATACCTAAAATCCTGATCTCGGACAACGGGATGCAGTTCGAGGAGAGGATAGTCAGAACATGGTGCACTGAGCTGGGTATTACTCAGCATTTTACCTCTGTCGGCCACCCACAAGCTAATGGCCAGGTCGAACAGACAAACAGACAAGTCAAAGTTGGTCTGAAAAAGAGGCTGGAAGAAGAATGAGAGAATTGGGTTGAACACTTACCCAACATACTTTGGGCGTACAGGACTACGCCGAATTCAGTGATTGGGGAAACACCTTTTTCCTTGGCCTATGGATGCGAGGCAGTCATCCTAGTCGAAATTGGACTCCTCTCTCCGAGGACCAAGCTCTATGATCAGTCAGATCAAGACAATGAGCTCAGAAAAGCTAAAGATGACTTGGAAGAAGCCAGGGAAGTGGCCTACATCCGAATGGCTAAATACAAGCAGAAGGTATCTCAGTACTATAACTCCAAGGTCAAACACTCCTACGTCAAAGAAGCTCAGGAGGAACGAGGTTAGGAGACATGTTCCTCAAGGCAAGCTCGACCCGTACTGGGAAGGTCCTTACCAAATAGTCAAAGTTCATGGAAAAGGCTCATACCAGTTAGCTGATGCAAGAGGTAGGACCATACCTCGCAGTTGGCATGCCAATAATCTCAGGAAGTTCTATGTCTAGGACAGGTGCCAGAATTACGTTCTTTACTTTTCAACTTAGTTTTTCTATTCTCAATAAATGATGTAATCAAGCATCATAGCAAATTTTAATAAATTTCTTCTATTTTTTATGAGTACTATATTGTTCAATTACCTACCTTATAAGGGATGACTAAAAATTAACTAAGTACTGCAGTGCATACTCAGAAAGTTAGAATTCCACTAACTTCCCGAGTCCGGCAGGCGCAAGCTAACAAATTAATCGAGTCTTTGCGGTGCATACTCGTAAAGTTAGAATTCCACTAACTTCCGTGAGTCCAGAGACAGGCTAACAAATTAATCGAGTCTCAGTAGTGCATACTCGTAAAGTTAGAATTCCACTAACTTCCCGAGTCCAGCAGACGAAGCTAACAAATTAACTGAGTCTTTGCGGGTGCATACTCGAAAAGTTAGAATTCCACTAACTTCCCGAGTGCGGAGGCGGGCTAATAAATTAATCGAGTAATCTTTGGAGCATACTCAGACAGAGATTAAATCAAATAACACAGTATGCCATCCACTATTAAAAGTAATGCAGGCCATACTGGGGGACGCAAAAGATACCAGGTAAGTATTTAAGTCAAAACAAAAGTACTGCAAAATAGAAACAAAGTATTGCAGAGTAGAAATAAAAGTGCAGTGGGGCAGAGAACCACTAACATCCAAAAACATTAGTTTTGAAAGAAGAAATGTATGTTAACAAAAGAGAGAAATCAATTCTGGCCATTAGGATTTCGCTCTGCCGAAGAGGGAGTCGGCTCAAGATTTAAAAAGGACGGGCGGCGTTTTGCATATTGTGTCCCAATGTCCTCCCCTTCTTTAAACTCCCTCAGGCGGTCATCATAAATCTGGCCTGCACCCGCCTTGTACATAGTCTTGTAATGCAGAAGTTGAGGCAGGACTAACCCTGCATGTTGCTCATTCGCCTCGTCAACCCCGAGAGTATATCCATGCTGCATGACAGGATTCAGTAAAGCCATCAGAGCTCGAGCCAGGTGATCGGAAGACTTGTATTCACGCATAGCCTGGTCAACCCGATCAGGGATAGACACTTCCATGGCATCCCTCTCACCTCGAACTTTAACCAAAGCCTGCCCCAGTTCAGAGTTCTAGGCGGTATACTTGTCATATGCAGCTTGAAGTTCTGCGGTACACCGGCTCTTAACCTCCTCGAGTTGCTTCTTTAAGGCTGCGATTTCCTCATCTTTAACCCGGGAAGACTCTTTATGCCTCTCCCGACTCATGCAAAGCTCCTCGATACTCTTCCTTTGAGCCTCTTTCGTTGCCGACGACTCAACGAGTCTGTGCAGAAACTCTTGGCCAATTTGGGCTCCCTGGAAAGTTAATCGTGAGACAAGGGAAAAAGGTACATAGTATGTAAAGTCAAGGTAAAAAAGGTAAAACCTACCACAACAGCTAGATCTTGGTCAGACAGCTCGGCTAGACGCCCCTGACCCATTGCCAGCTCATCCTTAGAGCCAATCTCTTCAACCTCCTCAGTCGGATGGTGAACCGTCTTCTTTTTCTTAGACTTACCCCTTCGAGGGGTATCGACTACTGTTATTTGCTTTCCCTTTTGGAGTCGGAACTCCTCTGCCTCCTGATCGCCATCATCAACATCGTTCACCCCGATCAATAGGACTCGGGAAGAAGGAGCAGGAGCAGCTTCGGGAAGTCCAGATAGAATCCTGGATGCTTCAGGATTCAGCACGTTCCTGGCAGACCGAGTGGCTCCAAGGTCATTACTCTCAGTCCTCTCAGAATCTTGCTCTAGAGGGACCTCAGTGGGAATTTCTTCTTCCTCGTCCACGTCAGCAAGTAGTCCCACAAAATTTGCCACTGTCAATAAAACAAGAAGAAGATTAGCACAAGTAGTCCATAAAATTCATCAATAGAGAACACGGTCAAAACAAAGATCCTACGATTTCTATACTCCGCCCTGCTTAATTCCCTATAAAGATCAGGCCCAGCAGTCGGCAGTTGAGCCGATTCGATCAACTTTGAAGAAAATTTCTTCACACCAAGATAAACACCACTCTTCTGGATGTCGTCGAACAGTTTCTTGTCCACATCCATAGGCCGAGGATCGCTACCCAGGTCAGCCGAATTCCACCTACCCATGTTGACCTCCACCTCCGGACAAATAAAGAAAAATCTAGACTTCCAACCCTTGAAGAAAGTTTCCCCCGGTTCATTAAACTGAATGTCAGACATAAAATCACTTCGGCGAAGGAACTTGAAGGAACTTTTGATCTTCAGTGGGTATGTATCTTAAAATAACATCTCCTTTCTCAACATGATCTCTGATGAAATGATGTCTCACATCAATATGCTTTGTTCTTGAGTGTAACACTGGATTTTCAGTAATAGATATGGCACTTGTGTTGTCACACATAATTGGAATTGTCTTTTCCTCCATTCCATAATCCCTTAGCTATTGTCTAATACATAGTACTTGTGCACAGCAACTGCCTGCTGCTATATATTCTACTTCAGCTGTTGATGTAGATATGGAGTTTTGCTTTTTACTGAACCAAGAGACTAGTCTGGTGCCTAGAATCTAGCATGTTGCAGAAGTGCTTTTTCTATCTATCTTGCATCCAGCATAGTCAGAGTCTGAATATGATGTCAACTTGAATCCTCCATCTTTTGGATACCAAATTCCAACATTGATGGTGTTCTTCAGGTATTTGATTATTCTTTTGGCTGCTGGAAGATGAGATTCTTTTGGTTGAGCTTGAAATCTTGCACATACTCATTCCTACTGCAAATGCTATGTCTGGTCTGCTTGCAGTTAGATATAGTAGGGATCCAATGATTCCTCTATACATTTTCTGATCAACATCTTTTCCACCTTCATCTTTTCCAAGAATGACTCTTGCACACATTGGTGTATCTTCTGTGCCACTTGTGTCCATACCATACTTGTGTATTATGTCTTTTGTATACTTGGCTTGACTAATGAAAATACCATCCTTCATTTGTTTCACTTGAAGACCAAGAAAGTGATTTAATTCTCCCATCATACTCATCTGAAATTTGCTTTTCATTAGGTTTGCAAATTTCTCACACAGCATTTCATCCTCTGATCCAAAGATAATGTCATCAACATAGATCTATACTAGTAGTGTACTTGTTCCTTCATCTAATTTGAATAGAGTCTTATCTATAGTTCCCTTGTTGAATCCATTCTTGATCAGAAATTGTGATAGTGTTTCATACCAAGCTCTAGGTGCCTGTTTGAGTCCATAAAGAGCCTTTTTGAACTTGTATACTTTATCTTCTTTTACTTTGAGTTGAAAACCAGGAGGTTGTTCCACATATACTTCTTCTTCTAAAAGTCCATTCAGAAATGCACTCTTGACATCCATTTGATAGACTTTGAAGTCTTTGTGTGCAGCATAAGCTAGAAAGAGTCTGATTGCCTCCAGTCTTGCTACTGGTGCAAATGTTTCATCATAATCTATTCCTTATGCTTGAGAATAGCCTTTTACAACTAGCCTTGCTTTATTTCTGACAACTGTTCCTTGCTCATCCATCTTGTTTCTGAATACCCATTTTGTTCCAATGATGTTGGCTGTGTCTAGTCTGTCAACAAGTTCCCAAACTTCATTTCTTTCAAATTCATTTAGTTCTTCTTGCATGGCTGTAATCCAATCTGCATCTTGAATTGCATCATTTATTGTCTTGGGTTCCACTTGTGATAGAAAACATGTTAGCATATGCTCCAGTTGTCGTCTGGTTCTAACTCATGTGTGAATGTCTCCAATGACTTGTTCTTCAGGATGATCTCTTAGCCAATTTAGGTCAGGTAGAAGTTGTCTTCACTTAGTGCTTCTGCAACTTCAGGTTCTACATGAGCTTCAAGTTCTGGTGCTTCTTCTGTTGTAATGACTTGTGGCTCATCTTGATTTCCAAAATTGTGATTCAGAATAGTGGCTAGTACGGTTGTATTCATATACACTTGCCTTTGTGCTGCTTCTTCTTGTTCTTGAAGATTTTCACCAGTTGTGTTTGGTTCATCAAAGACTACATGAATTGATTCTTCAATCACCAATGTTCTTTTGTTGAGTACTCTGAATGCTTTGTTGATGTCTGAGTATCCCATAAAGATTGCTTCATCAGCTTTTTCATGAAAGGTGTGTAACCGATTCCTGTTCAAAACAAAACATTTAGATCCAAACATATGTAAATGTGAAATGTTAGGTTTTCTTCCATTCCATATCTCATATGGAGCTGTTCCATGATGTTTGTTGATGATTGATCTGTTCTGTGCATGCCGTGTTTGTTGCTTCAACCCAAAATCTCTTTGGTAGGCATGCTTCTGCAATCATTGTTCTGACTGCTTCTTTGAGAGTTCTGTTTCTTCTTTCTGCTACACCATTTTGTTGTGGAGTTCCTGCTGCAGATAATTGATGTAATACTCCATTTTCTTCACAATAAGTCCTGATAACTTCATTTAGAAATTTTGTACCTCTATCTGATCTGTTCTTGATGATCTTCAGTTCTTTCTCATTTTGAATTCTTCTTAGCAAATCTGGCAGCCTCTTGAGTGTTTCTCTCTTCTTGTTCATGAATATGGTCTAGGTGTATTTGGAGAAATCATCAACCACTTCTAGAGTGTATTTCTTACCACTTACACTTACTGGTGTGATTGGTCCAAACAGGTCCATATGTAACAGATGTAGAATTCTTGTTGTTGATTGATAGGGCTTTGACTTGAAGGAACTTTTGATTTGTTTCCCTTTCTGACATGCATCATAGAGACTTTCTTTCTTGAATGTGATCTCTGGCAGGCCTTCAACTAAATTGTTCTTTGATAATGTGTTGATGGTCTTGAAATTCAGATGATTTAATCTTCTATGCCAAATCCAGCTGGTTGATTGTTTATTTTTGACAAACAAACATGTTTCTGCTTTAGCTGTTTTCCAATCCACCATATACATGTTAATCTTTTCTTCTTCCTGCAAGAACTACTGTGTTGGTTTGGCTGTGAATCACTTTGCATCCTTTCTTGTTGAAGTGTATATTGTAGCCTTTGTCACAGAATTGACTGATGCTTAGCAGATTGAAATTAAGTCCCTTAACATATGCCACATTTTGAATTTTCAAATTGTCCTTGAGCATTGTGCCTTCCTCCTTAATCTTGCCAGGGTTTTCTCTGCCTCCAAATGTGACTTTGGGTCCATCAAAAGCTTTGAAATCAGTGAGCCATCTCTTGTTTCCTGTCATGTGTCTGGAACATCCACTGTCTATGTACCAGACATCCTACAAAACAAATTAATTATGTTTAGGTACCCAACACTGTTTGGGTCCATACACTGCATAGCAAATCATGCCTCCTACTCCAAGTGTATATCCAAATGATCTTCTTTTTGGATAATTAAAGTCATCAACTTCATATGTATAAGGCATGGCAGAATAGCTTCTAATATTTTTACTGAAGGCATTCTGATACTTTTCTCTACTTTTTGGTGCATTTGCATCCATCCTCACTTTCCAATATGCAGTGGGAAACCTATGTTGCTTCATGTGTCTAGGAACATACTTAGATTGATTTTTCTTAAACACATGATGCATATCATGGTATGGTTTCTTCTTGTATTTTGGAGATGCAGCAGTCCAATCATCCTCTGAAGGATAAAGTCTTCCTTTACCTTCAGAAGGTCGTTGTTTTTGGTTGACTGGAATGATGGTTTAGTCTGCTGTTTCACTGCACTAGGTTTGGACTTCACCGGTGCAGGATGAGTGGTTGAAACTATGGTCTTTCCCTTTCTGAATTTTGTTCCATTGTTGGTCCTGGATTCAGAATTGTGTTGACCATTGTTTCTAATCTCATCCTCGATCGTTGTAGCCAAGACTGATCCGATCCAAACCTTTTTAGGGTTTATAAGTCGGTGCATTTAGTGGTGCGGTGGTGTTTTTAGGCGCTAGGTGGATTTCCTCACCGATCTCATTAGCGATGGATGAGTTATCATCTGCTGCTTTTTGATTAGCTGAGTATATCTCCTTAGTAGCTAGTTCAGCTTTCAATTTGTCCAGTTGTTCCTGTTAGGAAATCTATGCGGGAACGCATCGGAATTTAAAATTTTATTTCCTTTTAACCAGGATCAACTTCGTTTAAGCAATAAACAAACGAGTTAGTAGACGGTGGTTACCTTGGTTGATCTAAAAGATCGACGCTTTGACCATCTAAGGAGAGTAGTTCTGCATAGAGCCGCCCAAGTGTTCGACCTCTACCGCTAGTCCACACGAACAGCCCGCCGGAATCCCATCATGGATTGCTATTGGAAAACTCCGGTTGCTAGACCGGCCCTTTTCCCCGCTCTCCAACTCTCTATAGGATGCTCTCTATTTTACACAAGAACTATTAGTTCTTGGAATTGTGTTGTGCAAAAGAGCTTGACACCCACCTCCTACTTATAGTAGAAGTGGCGCCCCAAGTAGAGTAGAAAGGAAGAAAACATTTTCCCAATAAAATAAGGAAAATATAATTGATTGATTTATCTCAATTATTACAATATCTCATATTAAATAAATCTAGGATATTGTCAATATCTTATATTGAATATTCCAAGATATTGTCAATATCTAATATTGACTATCTTTATTTTATTACCATAAATCAATTTACACATGTGTATATATCACATATATATTACACAAATAAATCTATTAATATCATATATATATATATATATATATATACACGCATACTTGCATGCATGCAAATCCAATTTGCATTTATGCACACACGCATGTATAGATAATATATCTATATTATTTTATTTTATTAATATCTAATATTAATAATAGGTAATATCATTAATTAAATTACACAATCCAAGTGTATCTTATACACAAATAAGTTATACCCACCTTTAGCCATAAATTGGCTTCCGGAATATTCTTTAATTAATATAATATTATTAATATCTTGTATTTAATTTATTCATAATAAATAAATACCACCATATTAATTTACCACTATAACCTTTATAGTCTCGAGATAAACTTTCCTTATTTGGTTATCATCTATAACCACATTTTAATCCGACTAGATGTTCTTATGTGTGTCACCCGATAGGCTTCCGAATATGTTGGCCGTAGACACAAAGTGCAAATTACGAAAATACCCTTCATGCCTAACAATCACGGGATAGCGTCAAAGCACACACCGTGACCCCAATCATCGGAAGAGTCAAATGCAATGACTACTACCTTTCATGTGAAACAGTTACCGTGTAACTTACAATCCTATCGCTGTAATAATATCCATACGGTCGTACATCGAGTGTCAAACATTAACGACCGTATCTTATAATCTGGATATCATGCTCTCTCGAAGTAACTCGTTTACTCCCACTTTGCAAAGATTCACGAGAGTAAGACATTCCTTATAAGAAGGCCATTTCGGATATTCGATCCCAATCATAGATACGCGATTCCCGGACGACCAATCATGTATACTCCGCGATGCTTCAATATCATACCCAATCACTACCGCATGATCGCCTGTGGCTGTGGAAACCTCAATAGTGTCAAAGCATGACAATCCACACCGTGATGCCATGAAGACTCCGGTCTTAAGGATAATTACACAACCGCCACATAGTGTGACACTTATCCGTGTAAGTGGGTCAGTCTAACGTACGCATTCTCTAATACACGCCCACGCATACCCAAGTGTCTCTACACTTCGATAGACGAGATCTATCCCCGCCTAAAGAGAAGAAGACATCTAATACGTGCTGATCTGCTTTACACTATCAATGCCCTGCTTAATAGTACATCGCCTAGAGACATTTAAGTATCAAACTTATTGAAGTGATTAGAGATCTCATCAACCATAATCGCCTATCATGGTTTCTCTATCACGAGCTTTAATACTAAGGACGTTATCATATAACAATTCATAATTGGTTCTTTAAAAGAACATATATATGACAACATAAAAGCCATTTAATATATGTATAAACATAAAGAAATAGTAGAAATGATCCGACCCGGTCGGATCCGGTCCAACCCGATTGGGTTTAGGACACTATTCCAACAATCTCCCACTTGGCCTAAAACCAATCACTCGCACATACAAGACCAAGTTGAAACACAAGAATCTCATGCAATACTCGCAACCACTTTTAGCCATAAACGGATCGCTATCCGTGGGGACTCAGACTATCTTCATATCATGTTCCATATGATCAAGTCAAAGGAACCGCCTCAACACACACACGAATCTCTGACGAGACCCTGGTCCTTGCTTCAAGCAATGAATCCACTTACTATATCAGCTATACAGAAAAGGTGGAAGAACCGTATAAGGTTCATGAATGAACCTTCTAGATCCATGTACTGCTCCCGCTGTGCCTCTAAGGCACTACTGTGTTTTGGCCTAGTTGTAGAATTTACAGTGACCCATAGCTAAGAACATTTCCAGCTCACTGTATCACTTAATCAAAGTGACTGCAAACCAGCATACAGAGCTCTCACTCACTCGCGCCATAAGACTCGGGATATACGCCCAGACATCTACGTTTATCTAATTCCAAGTTTCAATAAACCAGAACTCTCCCTTAACTTGTTTAAAGATATTCTCGACATTCACCAGATTTACTTTCATACTTGCTCATGACTATTCATGGACTATGAACATCCGGCATTACCTATAAGATGGTTCCTATCGCAGTAGCGAAGGAAACCTTCCATAAGCATCATCATTCACCTTATCATTAGGACGAACGTCCTAACAGAGATAGATCTTGAGAATGCTGACTAGCAGTATCCCCGTCGCAACCTATGCTAAAACTCTTTTAGCATCACATCTATATAGGCAAACAATAATCTAACAGCAGTTAAATCTATCACTATAGATTCTTATTTCTAAAAATAAGAACTGCTAATCCAAGTGCTTTCGTAAAGACCTTAAACTACCAAACATTAGTTGACTGTGACATGGGATGATGATCTTTGAGAGAGATATCTAATACCTTACTCAAAAATAGTAATGCACTCCCACTATCCATCTTGCACATTGGGCATATCCTTCTTTTGACTAAATCAAACTCCTTTGATTGTCAAACAAAGAAATTGTCTAGAGAAACTTGTTTGAGTCCATAAATGGATCTCGTGGGCTTACATATCATGTTATCGTCTATGAACATCGAGGTATTATCGCCCAACGCTTCTTCAACACTATCATATAGTCATGATACAAAGTTATAACAAGTATCATCCGAATAGAAATCGGCTCACCGGCAAAGATAAAGGTAATTACAAGGTTTACACCTCATACCCTTCACCGTCACTATAGCCTTATGGTAATCATATTACTATCCATGTCGACCTTCAGGACACACTCCATGCGTAAGACAGACTAGGTTCATAACCTGGTTTGTCAATGATGGAATTCTTATTCAGATATTATGGCTCCTGGCCATATCTCTCAATCTTGCCTTTCAAACATTCTTTCATAAGTCGTGAGATATTCATTCTTCAAGATGAACATACCGGCAGCCTTTTCAGGCTTGAGGTTATCCACAGACTTACAGAACTTTTGTGTGCACTGAGCAGTGTTATACACCTCATCGCTATCAAGGCGTCGCTCTCATGTTCCATTGGTTGAATATATCTTTGTGGTTCCCAAACTCTTTTGAGATCTCGATTCACTCCCAATGCTTCTTTTGGAAGAAACACTTCCTCTGAGGAGGGCGGCATGTTTGGAGACAAACATTACGCTCCGCGGACAAGTAAATAATATCCAAATGCTAGCTAAGACATTCCACAAAGTTGCATATGTCATACCGGGCTCCAAGCCTTTCTGACTTTGCCTACGACAACTTCAAATCATCGGTTAAGATAGATTCGACATTATCTTCTTCCATATCTAGTATGGAATTTATTCAATCTTTATTCTTTGGAACTCGGTTAAGTATAAGGGCACTATCCCGAAACTGGTAAGGGATACTTCGCATGGCTTACGTCACACCTTTATCATATAAAGCGTTGTTTCCATTTTGGGAACACAATCCAATTGCGTATCCCAAAGATGGTATCCTTCAAGGGAAGAATCTTATTCCCTTTCAGACGACTTCTGAAACACCCTTCAGGTATTAATTACTTCAATCCAATTGGAGATTAATTCCTAAATAGCTCATCAATCTCATATTCATACTAGCTCGAACTTTTCGGGCTTTCCGAAATGTCGTACTTCAATAAGTACATTCAACTATTTCTAAAATAGTCATAGAGATTAATAAACAATTATTTGTGGCATTAATTGTCATAAGCCAACAAACATCGGTATGTTTAGGCTTTAGACAATTTTTCTAGATTTATAACCTTTTCTTAAAAGGGTATTTTAGTCCTCTTTGGATAAGATACGTATAACCTACATAATTCATAATCATATGGTTCAACATCATCAGAATGACGTTTAATTACACGCTCCCTTCCGAGAGATCATGTCTAGAACAACCACAAATATTAAGGATAACATCCATACAAATATTTAGTTGAGATCTCATCACATATATCAACTATATAGTGATATCAATCTAGTATGTTAGATTCAGTGACCTTCCAACTTTATCGGAATAACATTTATTCTTTACAATTGAATATGTCTACTAAATCCTAACAAATAACTGAAAGCATATTCTTCATAAGAACCGGAACATAATAACATTTATTTAGTTCCCTTATCGATTTACTAGATCCGAATATATGGTAAGTGTTACAACATTTGTTTAACCTTCCATATCTCAGATTTAATCTTTCTAACTTAATCACACTCGTAAGATATCATATATCTAAAAGTTGACTTGAACTTAAATAGATTTATCTCAACTCACTTGCCTAGAATAGAAACTTCAATAAGTTCTCTATTTAAGCATGCCCTAACTTTCATTTTAATCCTCCAAGCACTTGCAAATGTTTCTTAGTGTAGTCTTCATAAGACTTAAGAAAGATCACAAGAGCTATGTCTTTGATTTCCTTTCATAAAGAAAATTTAAAGTTAAATAGTTCATTTAACCTTTTAAATCGTATTTAAAATATTAACTATTTAATTAACCTTTAAGCAATGGTAGAATTAAGTCGATACTTAAATCATATAATTTCGAAAACAACCTTTTCAAAATTCGATGTGGTCATTCTTATTCAACGTTTGAATTAATTGTCATCGTATGACTGAATGATCATCTTGGATCGTATCCAATATATGATTAATTCATTGAAACTTATTTCAAATGTTTTAATCATATCATGAGCTTCCGCTTTCATTAATAATTAAAGTCTCGGAGCACTGCATCAATTATGTAATCTCCTTGTCTCTAACTACTATAACGGGATTGCTCATATCATTGCTTATTTTAAAAGGATTAAAATTACTTAACCATATTTGAGAACGTTTCTCAAGATTAACAGTCGTAATTTGGTTTTACTAATCGAGAATTAAACATAAATATAAAGTCCATAAAACTACAACATAAATGAAAATAAAAGAGTGTTGTTGTTTATACACGCAAAATCAAAAATGGTCTTTTGGTTTATGATTTTGCTCCCACTAGTCAACTACTTCCAATTGACTTTCAAGAATTTTTCAAAATTCTTTAGTGGTTTGAGATCCCATCTAGTTACCTCGATTCCCGGCGTGGTCGATCAACCAAGATAATTTCGATAGGTAGGTAACTCTTTTACCATTCACATCTCTATGTGATTCTCGGTGGTTGACTAGTCAACTCTTTGGCGATACACATCACTATGTGTTAGTCAACCCTTGTCTCTAAAGTCGACGCGCCCCGGACGGTGGCCAATCACCGAAAGACTCTAGTCAAGTCATAACCCAATATTCACGAGATCTCATGCAATCATATCTCAATAACGACGATATACCCGAGGTAGGTCAACTCCCGGCGGTGGTCGATCAGTTGAATCCGAACACAGGCTCTTCACCGTCGTTATAATATTGGGAGACAATATTTCGACTTGATTTTTGTTGTGGAAGTATTTTTTTCGTAAATTAATTCACTTAATTAATTTTAATTTCGGTCTCATCAATTATATCTATCTCTATAGATATATATCCTACACATTTATCTAGATCGTGCCTAGTCATGCATCTATCGTATCATATAAAATAAATACAAGCACAAAATAAATAAATGCGTAAAGTAACCGGTATGATCATGGACTTTTCCTAGATGCGGTTTCGAATACAAACTGACGAAACCGCGGGTCACAATCTAAGGGTAGCTGCAACCGCCAATAGGATCTTTAATGCTCCATTCTCCAATGGGATCTTCATTTTCGTCTTTCTTTGGTCTTCATCTTCTGCTCCATTCTTGTTACATTTAATTCTATCTAATAAAATAAATACACCCGCCGCACACGGGGGGAGTCAACGGGAATGGGATAAATGCAGAAAATAAACTAGGTCACGTTCTTCATAACGGCCTAGGACAATTTTAAACCAACAGAAAATTAAATCATTCACATCTATCCTATCGGTCGATCAATCATGATCAATCGCATTCATATAATCATATTATATCTACTATATCTAATCCATACAATAAAATCTTATGAAAAAAGATAAAATTAAAATTTAACTACTTGCATCTTAATTAATCAATTAACATTTAATCTATTAAATAATTTTATCCAATCAATTAACTAATTAACATTTAATTAATTAAATGATTTAATCGAAATAAAATTAACGATTAATTTTAAACGATTTTAATTTTAATTTTAATAAATTAGAACTATTCCAAAATAAATCAAAATTAAAATTATTTCAAAATTTTGGAAGTGGCTTGCTTGCGCTTCGCTTTACAAATCAAATATTTGAAAAGCGCTGCAGGCTATTCCAAATCAAATATTTGGAAAGGCCAAATAATTTTGGTTTAAAGCGCACCACTTTCCAAAATCAAAATTTTGAAGTGGCTGCAAGCTTAAGCTATTCCAAATCAAATATTTGGAAAGAGCTTAGCTTATTCCAAACAAAGTTTGGAAAGGCCATTATTATTTTAATGCCATATGGCATCCCAATAACAAACTATTTGAACCATTGGTTAGCCATATGTGTACTAAACAAAACGAATTATCAATCACAACCATGAACCATATAGAAACACAAAATACACAAAACAAAAGAAAGAGACATGCCAAGCGACCACCGACCGGCAACCATAAAGGCCGCCGCCGCCGCCGCCGCCGGTGGTGGTGGTGGTGCCGCCGCCGCGATCGGCCGAGCACCACCCAATCCCTTTTTTATAATTCTTTTCGTGTATGGTTTTGCGAATCTAAAATCTTTCATCTTTTAATTACGTGATTTAAAACGATAAAATTAACTACGCAAAAATAACATGCTTATTGCTTAAGCTCAAGCTCTCTCCGATACCACTCGTTAGAAATCTATGCGGAACGCAAATGAATTTAAAATTTTATTTCCTTTTAACCAGGATCGACTTCGCTAAGCAATAAACAAACGAGTTAGTAGACGGTGGTTACCTTGGTTGATCTAAAAGATCGACGCTTTGACCGTCTAAGGAGAGTAGTTCTGCATAGAGCCGCCCAAAAGTTCGGCCTCTACCGCTAGTCCACACGAACAGCCCGCCGGAATCCCATCATGGATTGCTATTGGACAACTCCGGTTGCTAGACCGGCCCTTTTCCCCTCTCTCCAACTCTCTATAAGATGCTCTCTATTTTACACAAGAACTATTAGTTCTTGGAATTGTGTTGTGCAAAAGAGCTTGACACCCACCTCCTACTTATAGTAGAAGTGGCGCCCCAAGTAGAGTAGAAAGGAAGAAAACCTTTTCCCAATAAAATAAGGAAAATATAATTGATTGATTTATCTCAATTTTTACAATATCTCATATTAAATAAATCTAGGATATTGTCAATATCTTATATTGAATATTCTAAGATATTGTCAATATCTAATATTGACTATCTTTATTTTATTACCATAAATCAATTTACACATGTGTATATATCACATATATATTACACAAATAAATCTATTAATATCATATATATATATATATATATATATATATATATACACGCATACTTGCATGCATGCAAATCCAATTTGCATTTATGCACACACGCATGTATAGATAATATATCTATATTATTTTATTTTATTAATATCTAATATTAATAATAGGTAATATCATTAATTAAATTGCACAATCCAAGTGTATCTTATACACAAATAAGTTGCGCCACCTTTAGCCATAAATTGGCTTCCGGAATATTCTTTAATTAATATAATATTATTATTATCTTGTATTTAATTTATTCATAATAAATAAATACCACCATATTAATTTACCACTATAACCTTTATAGTCTCGAGATAAACTTTCCTTATTTGGTTATCATCTATAACCACATTTTAATCCGACTAGATGTTCTTATGTGTGTGACCCGATAGGCTTCCGAATATGTTGGCCGTAGACACAAAGTGCAAATTACGAAAATGCCCTTCATGCCTAACGATCACGGGATAGCGTCTAGCAACACACCGTGACCCCCAATCATCGGAAGAGTCAAATGCAATGACTACTACCTTTCATGTGAAACAGTTACCGTGTAACTTACAATCCTATCGCTGTAATAATATCCATACGGTCGTACATCGAGTGTCAAACATTAACGACCGTATCTTATAATCTGGATATCATGCTCTCTCGAAGTAACTCGTTTACTCCCACTTTGCAAAGATTCACGAGAGTAAGACATTCCTTATAAGAAGGCCATTTCGGATATTCGATCCCAATCATAGGATACGCGATTCCCGGACGACCAATCATGTATACTCCGCATGCTTCAATATCATACCCAATCACTACCGCATGATCGCCCCGTGGCTAGGGGAAACCTCAATAGTGTCAAAGCATGACAATCCACACCGTGATGCCATGAAGACTCGGTCTTAAGGATAATTACACAACCGCCACATAGTGTGACACTTATCCGTGTAAGTGGGTCGATCTAACGTCGCGCGTTCTCAATACACGTCCCACGCATACCCAAGTGTCTCTACACTTCGATGACGCGAGATCTATCCCTACCCTAAAGATGTAAGACATCTAATACGTGCTAGTCTGCTTACACTATCAATGCCCTGCTTTAATAGTACATCGGCTTGAGACATTTAAGTATCAAACTTATTGAAGTGGTTAGAGATCTCATCAACCATAATCGCTATCATCATGGTTTCTCTATCACGCTTTAATACTAAGGCGTTATCATATAACAATTCATAATTGGTTTTTAAAAGAACATATATATGACAACATAAAAGCCATTTAATATATGTATAAACATAAAGAAATAGTAGAAATGATCCGACCCGGTCGGATCCGGTCCAACCCGATTGGGTTTAGGACACTATTCCAACAGTTCCTTCAATATTTTCTTTTCTTTTCTTAGATCCTTACATTTCTTTTCCAGAATTTCATGATTCATCTCAATTTCATCAAATTTAGTCATGAGATTTTGGACTAGGGCTGCTGGATCTAATGGGAGAATAGAAGATTGTGCAGTGTTAGATGTCGAAGCATTTGATGAAGAGTAAGAACTAGATGTTATCTCAGTTTCATCAGATTCTTTGGCCATAAGACATAGACTTGCTTTCTCATTATCTGAGCTGTCACCTTCATCATCATCTAATTCTTTGGTCATATGAGACATAGACATGCTTTTTCATTATCTGAGATGTCTACTTCATCACTATTGTCTGAGTCATTGTCAGATGATTCTGCATTCTTTTCACTGCTGGATTCAGCCTTGAGTGCTTTCTTACCTTTCCTCTTTTCAGATGCTTTGTACTTCTTCTTTTCTTCATCTTTATTATTTTCTTCGGGGAAATCAGCCTTGAAATGACCTTTCTTGTTGCGGTTGAAGCATCTGTACTCATCATCTCTTATCTTCATGTCTTTGTTTGAACTTGACCTCTTGTTTGATGATGAGTTCCCTTTGAATGGCTTCTTTTTGCTCCTGTCAAAGCGTTTAACTAATAAAGCTACCTGTTCTTTAAGTTCTAGTGTCTCTTTGCTGATACAATCAGCAAAGTTACTTTGTTGAGGTGCTATCAGTGCACTGGCTCATTGTGTCTCTGCCGGAGCACCATCTTCACCGTTCAATTGGAATTCATGAGTTTTTAGTTGGGACATCAGGGTTAGGGTGTCAGTGTTTGCAAGATTTGTTGTTCCTCTGATTACTGATGTTATGATCTTTCACCTTTCAGATAAGCCTCTCAAGATCTTTAAACACACTTCTTTCTGAGGGTATGTGTGTCCAAGCTGTTGCAGTTCACTGATGATGCTTGAGAATCTATTGTTCATTTGATCAATGGATTCACCAGCCTTCATTTTGAAGTTCTCAAATTTCTGTTTTGCAACAGATAGTTTGTTTTCTTTAATTGCTTCAGATCCTTCATTTATCAGTGCCAGCTTGTCCCACATCTCCTTTGCTGTCTTGCAATCTTTGATTCTCATGAACATGTTGCTATCTAGGGTCTTCAAAATCATATCTTTTGCAACAAAGTCTAGATTTGCTCTTCTCCTGTCATCCTTGGTCCAATCCTTCTTGGGTTTGTCCACTTCTTTTCCTTGATCTGCTCTTGTGGCTACCACAGTCATGATCATGATTGGACCATCATTAATTACATCCAGCATCTCCTCATGAGTTGCTGCAAGATGAGATAACATTCTTATTTTATATTCATCAACATTATTAACATTGAAAATTGGTACTTTTGACATAAAGTTTGAGGAATCCATAAGTACAAGTAAGAGATATATATGTGAATATATAGAAAGCATAGATTTGAAAACTACTTTGAAAATATATGATCTCCTTGTTACCAGAAAGTAGATCTAAACAGGTTTTGATACTAATAACACTGCTCCGATACCAATTGTTGGTCCCAGAGAAGGGTAAAACTATAGTCAGAAGGGGGGAGGGGGTGGGGTGAATGACTATAGTGGAGTTTCAAAAACTTTTCTTGCACTTAAAAGCTTTTGGGCAGCGGATAAGTCCCTCCTTACTATGTTATTTCAAGGTAGTTTAAGCAATCACAAATATATGATATAATATACGCAATTAAATAAATGCAGTAAAGGTAAATTGCAGAAAGTAAATTGACACAAGGCTTATAGTGGTTCAGGGTGGTGTAATCCCTTAATCCACTCTTCTCCTATGATGATCGGAGGAATTCACTATTGTTTTCACAGATACAATAGTACGATTGTCCTTGACTTCACAAGCTTCACAATCTACAAGACTATCACTCCTTGACTGCAACAGCTTCAGTGATTAAGTCTCTATCTCTGCTCCTTGGGATCAAATCCTTCAGCAGCTATCAGTGACACAACTCCTTCTCAGATGACTCTGATTCAGTTGCTTGATTGATGTGAATTGGATTCACAAACTTGTTGATCAATCTCAATGCTTGATGTTCGAATTGTAGCTCTCAGTTTTGAGTTGATCACTAGATGTTTCCTTTTTACACAGATAGAAGGCTTTTTACTTTGACAGAGTTTTTTGCTCAGATTTATCGTTCTCGTCCTTTTCTTTTTATCCTCCTATTTCTTTTTCTGTCAATGCCTTCTATTTATAGCCTTGATTATTTGATTTGAATTTATGTCCGTTGGCTATATTAATGAGGAGAATAATCCTTGATTTTATTCTTGATTCCCCCTTAATTATATTCTCCTTGATTTCAGTGTTCGAATTTTTCTTTAGACGTTTACATGAAAATCCATCCTTGTTTGATCCTCTATTGATTGTGTATTTAATACTTGATCTTCTGTATCTTCTTCATATTTGAATAATCTGACTAAGTAAGGTTTGCTCAGCCGTTCTCCGAATGGTTAAGTGGTTCATCTGACTTTGCCGCTTAGATCTTCCTTCACTGCTTTGTCTTCACTCAGCCGAATGTCAGTTTACTTTGCCGATTCACTGTTTCCTTCATTCTTTCAGTTCAAAGGAGAATTCTTGTACTTCACTGATCCTTGATTTGTGTGAGATCAGTGTACACCATATTTAAACATTAAGTTTCATCACTTGAAACATAACTTAGACTTATCCCAGGTCATCACAAACTTCCTTGGTTATAAGTCAGACCATAATATCTTCATTGCTTCTCTGCTGGTACTTGGCTGGCTTCACTCTGCCGAAAATCTGTTCTTGCTTTGCCGTCCTACCAACTAGTACAATACTTGTCTGACTCAACTTATACAACATGTCAGACTCTAAGTAAAGACTATACAGAGTGTTCTAACTTATTTCAAGCTTGTTATAACAGCTAGTATGGCCATCATCAAAACATAATAAAATGTTCCTAACACGTGGCGATGCCAACCTTGACTCTGTGAAAAGACAGAGCTGCATCCCTGCTATGTCAGGTCTTCCCAACCCAGACGGGATCTGGTCAGACCTGGGGGGCTTATGATGAGGGATAAAGTAAACCTCACCACATGCCATTCAAAGATCGTGTAATAACTATGTGGAAGAATATTGGGGCCAGAGGACCCGGCCAGACTGAACCTTACCCAGGCGGGAGGTCGTTCCTCGTTTTGCCCGACTAGACCACCGCAGAGCGGCTCGGTCATCAAGGGTCGGGTAACCTTGGTCGAGACGGTCTGAGGAACCTGACGCAGGACGTCAGGGCTTTTCCTTACAAAGGCAATTCGATCATGTGCCTATATAAAAGGATAAAGATGGGAAGAATCCCGTGATTATAGGACGCCGAACTTATTATTTAAACGCTATCCTAATTATCTCTTAGAAAAGAGATTGACACGTAATAATCCTTGGGGTTTAAGAATCATATACTTGTCTAACACGACAAGGGCGAGACGCCTCCCTATATAAACAACCCTAAGGAACTACGAAAGACTTGATTCCAATTACATACATTGCATGCGTAGGCAACTTGGGAGAAACTTACTCTCAGGCTCAGTCAAAATCACGTCATAACCTCCATCCCCATTGTTAATGGTTCTTGGTTAGTAGTTCTAGAGTATTTGGACCCGGATCATATACCCGACGATTTCCATCATCGTCAGTGTCGATTTGTCATTAGTATCACTCCAAATAAGGAGAAAAACTATAAGGAGATGGGTGATATGATATGATCTAAACAATCAGTCCTCAAATTGGACTTTTACTCCAGCGGTTCCTATCATGTCATTTATATCTATGTTAGTAGTGATTAACTAAAAACTTCCCTCTAAATGCAATATCCCAGATAACCTTAACTGGCACTAATTCTTATTGATTGGACGGTGTTTTATCTGTTGGAATGTCATAAACTATCGTCGAATTACCATCTCGATACAAACACTTAAGTCGCTGATGAGGTGCGTAATTTTTATATTCAAACATAACACCCTTTAACACGCCATTTTTAAATGTGTAAAGATATATAAGAAATAAACATGTTCCTTAAAAGAATTAAATAAAAACGTGGAGGATGTGCATAATTCTTATATTCAAACATGGCATATCGTTACTTCAAAAAAAAAAAAAAAAAAAAAAACAGAACATGACATATTGTTTCTGTAACGACCCGTTTAAAAAACTACTGATTTTACGGGAAACGAATCGTTCGGCCATGTTTCGTAACAAAAACACGATACACGAAGCCTCGAAATAATGTACGATTAAAATAAATAAATTTAAAAAAAACACCGAAACATAAAATATAGGAGATAAAATATGCGGGTCTAATCCCAATTATTACATCACAAATCCCAAGAAAGTTTACTTCGAAATAGAAAATAAGTTCAAACAAGGAAAAGATATCCATGATAGTCTAAACATAATTATTATTAAGGTTAAAAGTTAAATAAATGACGTTTTTAATCTAAAATGGTTAAGAAGACAAACATGTAATGTACACATGTAATGAACACGTGTATAAAAATGTAGTAACACATGTAGTGACTGTCCTTATCAACCATTTAAGTTTAAAACATGTCCTTATGGACTCTGACCCCTTATTATTATTATTATTATTATTATTTCCATCGTCTAAGAAATATAAAACAACCCAACCCTAAGCTCAGCTAAGGTAGAAGGCGAGACTATTTAAGAGTGCCAATTTTAAAAAGGTTTCGTGTTCCGAGAATTTATTTCGGTACATGGCCGAACATTCCGTATTCCGAAAATTCTCGATAATTTTCTATAAATCCCTTTCAGCTTCAAAGCATAACCCTTAAATGCTAATTCTTAAGGTTCATGAAACATTTTTTGACTCTTTCAATTTTCGATTTTTATTTGAATTACACTTGTGCACTAGTTAATTATGAGGGATATGAGGATATTCTAGTTCACAAATTGTAGTGGGTTTTATGTTTTCGTTTGGCAATTTATAATTAACTTGTTTTTTCCATCTCCATTTCTCTGCTAAAGCTGGAAACAAAACAATTTTGAAGGACATTTGATATAAGTCTATCCTGTAGGTAGTCGATTGTGAAAACATGTCGTGTTGTTTTAAAATAAATCAATTGGGCTGTTTGTTAAATGTATGCTGCTACTCAAATTTGTGCTAGATTGGATGGAAATAGAAGGCCCGAATGTGTTGCTTAAAGTACGTCCTTTCCTCGTATCGATCTAGACTCTATCCCTTGCAACATTTTTCCGGTATATAAATTTTCTCCTCTAAAATTCTTCAGTATAAAACTTTGGATAGAACACAAACAATAGATTTGGCTACAATCAACACCAATGAATATCTTTGAAAGTAATTAAAAGGCATAAGAGAATAAAATATACTTAAAACTACGTCGTTTTTACTTGGATACCGAAATTAGACACCTTAGTTGGATAGGTGATCTCAACATGTCTCCGTCTCCGTCTCCATCTCCATCTCCGGTCTTCCGTCTCCCGGTTGGCTCTCAATTCTTCGCACTTATGTTTCTTGGGATGGACAATGGGATTTCTGAACTATTGTGAGATTTTGTGGGAAAATAGTGCTAAAAAATTTCAGAACTTCGGTTTCAATTGGGATTTCTGAATGACGGGTAAGGTACCCAGGCCATGTGAGCAGATACAATTGATGTGTGTCCGCCGGTAACCACTGTAATAGGCTTCCCAGGTGCCATGTCTTTGAATACGTGCTGGGTTGTGGTGTCTCCTCCGCTTTCTTGCTCCAATCGGTTCTTGCTCAGTGTTTTCCGGTGCTGTTATGGTGACACGTCGGCAGTCCTTCTATCTTCACATGGGGGGATTCGAGTTTTGTATGTCGATTCAAGGTTTCTGTTCTTGTGGAAGTTTAGTAGAAGAGTAGACGAGTTTATTTATTTATTTGTCTGCTGCTTAAAATTCTTGCAAGTGATGAAATCAATTTCCGCTTCCCTGAAGATCATTCAAAAAAATTAATCTGTTATTCTTGGTTGTCATTTGTGGCTGCACCCCGTTATTTTTGAACACGTGCTTGTACATACCATGTCGCTACTTCTTGCTAATTCAATTTGAAATTCAATGAATAATTATTCTTGTTTGATTAATTGCCTGAATTGTATGAGGCTATTGACATCGTGGTCGGTGCATTTACTGAGATAACTTGCATTTCTCTTTTGGATCATGTTGGTTTGGTGCTCCTTGAATTGTATAGAGTAGAGAAAATGTACTATTTTGGATTAGGATTATGCATTAAGCTTTTACAGGTATTGATCGCTTGATTTGTGTGACCATGTCATTGGGAAAATCTTATTATGATGACATTCTTTGCAACCCTGAGGTTATTGATCCCCCTCCTCAAGATGAAGATCTATTTGAAGTGGGTGTGCGCCAACTAGAATGCCCTGTTTGCTTGAATTCCATGTACCCTCCCATCCATCAGGTATCAAAATTGCTAATTAATTCTATAGAAATTCGTTTGTTTTGCATTATCCTTTGTTCTTACGCTTTTATTTCTCTCCTTCTCTTTCTCCTTCTCTTTCTTTTCAATGGTGTTTATTTCTCTCCTTCTCTTTCTTTTAATCCTTTGTTTTGGGTTGTTTCAGATTAATGCTTCAGTTTCTTATGCATATTAAATGAAAGCTTTGATGAAACTACATGTGTGAAAGTTTGAATTGAATCACTATAATCAATTGATTAAATAATTAGCTACTGCTTATGTGAATAAGACCAAGTTAGTTAAATAATGTGGGGGTTTTCATGCTTTGAAAATTCTTAAAAGCTGCAGGCTTTATTACACCCCGATTGAAGATCATTACACACTACAGTTAACCAACATCTGGAAATAATACACATAAATCTACTAGGAGGAACACGTACATCTACATACCCTTCTGCTACTTCTTGCTAATTTTGATTCTTCTTAGTCTTCATTCTACTACCCAACAAAATAGCTGAACATTGTAAGATTGGAACTTACATATTTGACCCAAAATGTGTTGAGCTACATCCCAAAAACGTTGTTCTACCCCCATTTTTACTAAATGGAAGACTTCAAAGTACCACTACTCACATGCAGCCTACCATACTGCAGTTATATAGTCTTAGTTCGGACACATCATTTTTCATTACAAATACTTCTGTTAATAAACATTGATCGTTGTGATGAAAATACTTGAAGCTTCTTATTGTATTTATTTGAACCGTTGATTCCTATGTGTCTCGCTACATTGCGCTATCCATTTTTATATAGCAATTGCTACAATTGCTTACAAACATTTAGGATTGACAAAAACATGGAGGCCATTTGTCACGCCAAATCTGAGGGAATTCAGGATCTGACAGATGGGGAATCAACTAGTCAAAACAAATACCGGGATGCTAAAATGAAAGGGAGGGTGGGTGGGCATGAACATGAGATACAAACAATGATATGACAAGCGATCCCAAGTACAAATAAAGTATCATCCAACATGTAGACACAACATGATCATTGGCCACACCGAGCCTCACAAAAGAGCAAAATATTATACTTAACTTTTACGACTTAAAACCATGCATATCCGGATTAAAAGCCAAACTCTGTGATTCTCGGTAATTACCGGGAGATTACCGAAACTGTTCGGTAATCTACCGACCGATTACCGAAAGTCTATGATCTCAGAATTGCCATTTCGGTAATTACCGAACGATGACCGGGTTCACTCGGTAATTACCGAGTTACCAAAACTTAGCCAAAAGCATGTTTATCTTACCCTCTATGCTTACCAATCAACACATACACCAAAACTTTCAACTTTTTCAAACAAACTAATGGCAATATCACATGCATGTTCACAATTTTCCATATTTCAAATCATTTACACAATAATTAATTATCCTATGAATGAGAAACGGGTTGCCTCCCGGAAGCGCTTGTTTTTAACATCGTGGGCTCGACGAGATTATTTGGTAGAGTTAGATGGAAATTATACGGCTTAATCGTCCATGTAGATACTACTTACCAACTACTCACATAAGCATGTAGCACATAAGCACAATTACCAACTAAAAGATAATGCTTAATGAATAATAAGAAAGATAGTACCTATAGTTGCTAAATTTATAGTCTATAGCTAGACTTTGTCTTGCTTAAATCTTTAAGGCACGGGTGGTGGTTCATCCTTATGCACCACATCCGTCTTTTTCCTCAAAATCGGTCTCCAACATAATGTAGACGAATGACACCAATCCCAACTGTTCCTGAACTTTTCCTTTGATTTTTGAGCTTTTGGTTTGCAAGCTTTCACTTTATCGCTCACGTATTCTTTAACTACCTGCGTGTTAGTACGATCCACAACAAGGGGACACGAAGTGTCCACAAAAGAACAAGGTTCTAGTGTAGTATGTGGATATTTCGATGATGTGTAAATGTTAAAGATAACGCGCTCATCATTAACTCCTAAACTAAGCTCTCCCTAATGAACATCGATAGAGCCTTCCCGCTGCTAAAAATGGTCTACCAAGGATAAAGGGAGTAGTGTACCCTATCTCCATATCCATAACAACAAAATCCACGGGAAATAAAATTTATCGACCTTCACTAGTACATCCTCAATGACTCCCTTTGGACGCTTTATGGAAAGATCCGCAAGTTGGAGAGTCATCTCCGTGACGCTTAAGCTTGCCTATGCCAAGTTTTATGTAATCATCATAGGACATGAGATTTACGCCGAACCGAGATCACATAGCACCTTCTTAAACAAAATCCCCCAATCTCACATTGGATCGTAAAACTCCCGGGTCTTTAAGTTTAGGAGGAGCTTATATTGAAGCACGGAGGAACATTCCTCACTTAGACATACCGTCTCATACTCTTCCAACCGCTTTTTTGGATAGTATGTCCTTAAGAAACTTACCATATGCCGGCATATTTGTGAGTGCTTCATGAAAGGGATATTAATATTTAAGTGCCGAAAAGTGTCAAGAAAACGTGCATATTTCTTATCCAACTTCATCTTTTAATTTCTTCTTTTGGGGTAGGGAAGTGATTCAAGATCGCTTAAAGTAGGGTTAGAATGTATACCTCCCTTACCTTTCTCATTGGATAAAGATGATGGAGCTTCCTTGAATGATTGAGCATTGTTTGAAATGAAATTAGCATCCCTTGACTCGCCCTTTGAAAATCCGATCCCTTGTTTTTCCGGAAGTTCGTGATTACCGAATTGCGATTTCCGTAAAGTTGCAATTCTTCTTCAACCTCAAGATCATCAATATCATGATTAACTTCCTTAACATTGGGATTTTTCAAAAGCTCATAAAATCTTGCTTTTTCCATAGCTTCCTCATCATCACTATCCGCATTAAGATGTCGGTTTTGGCTCAAAAAGTCATCAATATTACATCTTCTTCTTCCACTCTCATTCTTGCCTTATATCTTTCTTCATCTTCAACACTTGCATAATATCTATCATCTAAGTCATCTTCAACTTCATGATCAATGATAGTTTGCATGTCTTCGCTTTCCATATGTTCTTACACTTTAGTAAAGGATAGCATTCACATATTTAGGATTTCTCTCGTTGTTGCTTGGTATACCACCCGGTGGTCTACTACATTTTCTTTCTCCTTCTCTAGCCATATGCTCTTCAACATTCCGCATAGATGCTTCCAAAAGTCTAATTCTTATATTTTGGTCCACCATTGCTTCTCTCGATTTCCAACATCTTGGGATATCATACTAATAAGTCATCATTTGTTGCATATTACGGCTTGAGTAGCAACAACTCTCATCAAATTTTCCACAAATTTTTCCATTGAAAACATCTTCCATTGATTGAGAAGTGTGTTGAATAGGGGCTTGTTGGGCAAAAATGGTGGATCAATGACATTGGTGTGAGTGTAGTCCAAATCCCGATGTTGTCTCAATAAACCCATTTCTTCTTGTGTATATACATCAGAGTTTGAAAAATTATTGATGTGAAAAACACCCAATGACCCAACATCACATACTTGATGCTTCAAATCTTTACTCGCCACTTGCAATTTATCAACCCTCTTACTTTTCATAGCCATTTCTCTCAAAATTTCTTTCTCATTCGAATTAAGCTCATCCTCAACGGTAACTTCCATTTCACTTGGGCCGGGATCCCACAATTTCTTATTTCTTGACATTCTTTCAATAGCACAATAAACATCTTGGGCCGTGTGCATCACAAGTGATCCATGGCATACCAAATCAATTTGTTTTCTTTATTCTTCATGTAAACCTTTACAAAAATTGGACTTGCATATCCAAAGTATAATCATGATTCGGACACGCCCTCAAAAGCTTCTTAAACGGTCCCAAGCATTGTCCAAAGATTCAATTAAACCTTGCTTGAAATTAGCAATTCCTTCAACTCCAAATATCTACCCGTGGAAAATATTGCTTCAAAACTCGGTTTGTATATCATCCCATGATTTCAAGTGATGGTGGGGAAGTGACATAAACCATTCTTTTGCTTGACCCTTCAATGAAAAAGGAAATAATGCAAGACGGGTGAATTCTTGACAAGTTCTATTTTGGAATCCCGTGTTGCATATTTCATCAAGATTGCGAAGATGTACATGTGGGTTATCATGGGCCTTTCCATGGAATTGAGCTCTAGTCTCCACTAGACCGAACATATGAGACTTGATTAAAAAGTTTTCAAAGTCTATATGAGGTAGCCGGATAGGATTATGAACTTCAGTTCCCTTTTTAATGGCGTATTCACAAAGCGGTCTATTTTGGTTGGATGGAATTGGGGGTGGGTCATATGGATATGGTTCTTTGGGTGGTGGAGGAATTGGTGGAGGTGGTTCAAGTGGTGGTGGTGGAATTTGTGGGTAAGGTTCTTGTGGTGGTGGAGGAAAATAGGCATTTGGATTTAAGGGATATGGTTCCACTTGGGCATTTTCATGCCATTCTTGTGCATCCTCAAAATTCTCTTCCATTTCCATTTTTTGATGAGATGATTTTTGGAAGATTATTCACCAAATTCCAACCTACAAAATAGAAAACAATCAAAAGCACTTGGTGACTTACCAAATGGTAAGCACCTCAAAGATAATACACTAAAAATAGAAACTGATAAGAAAAGACTTGACCTTTTCTCGTAATTCTAAAACTAACAAGTATCACCGTTATATCCCCAGAAATGGCGCCAAAAAGCTTGATGTCAAAATAGCGTGTGACAACATTAACCGGCAGTGTACCGGATCAGTTGTAGCTAGTATATATCAAGGTTGTATCCACAGGGATGTAGGTGAGCCACCATTAGTCATTCGAATTTCGATCTAAGTAGCAATTTTTAACAAGTAATTAATTGTTCTAAGGTTCTACTACTAAAAAGGGTGATAAATGTAAAAGGCCTAGCCAAGATGATGCATTGTTCAAGTATACTCTACTAGTGTCATGAGAATGATTTACCTACCAACCTTCCAATGGTATTCAAGTGTGTGAACCGGTGCATTCTTAGGCTAGCAATTTCCCCTCATATGAGTGAATGCAATTGTTTCCTAAATCTCCCATACCTAGGCGCACTCTAAGCCTCAAGGATGAACATAGCAAGAACATGAATGCAATGACCAAAGCCAAAACTCCCGGATAACGGGTCGGCTCCCTATGGTCGACCTTCCGCTTCTCCTACTTTTCCCTCACACCTATTTCTCCATTCGGTATCAACTAGGTGCGTGTGTGCAAGCATTGGTGTCACTCCAACACAAACAAACCATACAATACAAGTGGGGAAAGATTCACAACACAAGAGACTAACAACCATACACAATCATTCCAATCAACTAGTAGAGATTAATAACTATCACAAATACATATCTTGGCTAGTAGAGGACTAGCCAATCATAGCTATGAAATCCAATGTGTCACCCATGGATTTCATATCTATGAACACAACTAAATAACAAGTAAAGATAAGAGTTTACCCAACCAAAAGCTATTAACTTTAAGAAGAGAAACTTGCATTCAATCCAAGAATTGCTCCAATGGAGTTTACACCAAAAGATGAGAACTTGCTCCACAAAACATTCCAAATCAAGCAAGAATTCTAATGTTTACAAGCCAAATTAGATGTTAAGCTATGGTGGAATTGGGCTACAAGAGCCATTGAAGATGTTGTCTTCAAGAGATCTAGGGTTTTGAGGTAGTAGATGAAGTGGGCGCTCCAAAACTATCTAAAAATCGACCAAGATAAGATTTATAAGGCTGAAAATTCTGTTTCTGCGACATCTCGGTGATCACCGAAAAATCTCGGTAATCACTGGGCTATTTCGTAATTACCGAATAATCCGTAATTACCTTAATAAGCGTTTAAAGAATCTCCACAGTTCAGTAAATTCATCATAACATGAGCTGTAGACCTCCGATTGATATGATTCAAAGTGCGTTGTAAAGCTCATTTCTCGATCAACAACTCTCATGAAGAAGTCATCTCCAGAAAATGCGTCTAAGGTGGGTCAAATGTCCATTGAAGATGGGTTACGGAAAATGCACAAAGAACAATTGATCCGCTTGTACTTGTTGGCTTCCGCACACTCTCTGTAGACTCTTAAAAGAAGTGTTTATGCTCATACGTGTCATCGCCGGGTCTTGGTCAACTTGTAATTCTGCAATAAAGCACCAAAATACCAAGTGTAAACCCGACACGACTCTCCGGTTACTAAAATCGGTACGAAACCTATTAAAACACGGTAATTTATATAATAAATACTATCTACATATTAGAATGAAACTGAGCAAATAATGACTTAAATTGATATGAAAACATCAATAAATGCATGAGAATCTGGGGTAAAACATCATAAAATACATCATCTAGTTTGCTCACATCAGAGATATGTTGCAAAACAAAAAAAGGAGGTTTAGGCTTTCGGACCTCGAGTGCTTTAATCTTGCTCTTCTTGCTAAGCAAGCCTGCCTGGCGGCTCATGATTAACCCGCATCCCTAGCCGCTAAGATTCTTTCGCAAAATATCACCACAACTCCTATTTCCTTAATGCAAGGTGTGGGGCTCAAACCGCCTTTCATCCGGCGCAGATACCTACGGGACGTGATTTGCTAAGAAAAGGCCTTCGTTGGGTTGTAGGCACAAAGCGACGATATTAACATCCATGGTGACCCATGGCTCCCAATGGAACCCGATTTACAGCGCACCTATGTGGGCCCGGATTTGCCTCGCAAATACACGTGTCTCTACTCTTATTCATGCAGACACTCGAAGCTGGAAAGAAGATATCATTGATGCTACTTTCCACCCGCTAAAGGCGCGAAAAATCCGAGAGCTACCTCTGCCAGCTCGCCCCTACAATGATAAATTGATTTGGCATTTCAATAGCAATGGGCTATACTGTCAAGTCAGGCTATCATATAGCTGTACGCACTAAAGCTGAACAAGCATGCTCGGTCAATGCTTCTAGCTTAATAGGGCTGGGCACTACATGGAATGCGATTTGGAAAACACTGGTAAGGCCAACTGTGAAACACTTTGTTTGGAAAGTCATACATAATGCTCTACCTACTGCCGCAAACCTTTTAAGCGCCTATTGGTAATGGCACTTGTTCTATCTCGCTTGAACTTGTTGAAAGTGTTTATCATCGCTTCTTGAGTGCCATATTCCAAGGGCACTGGAAAGAATTTGATACCGGAAAAAGTGGCTTAATCTTCGGTTTAGCTCCATGTTGATTTCTTTGCCTTACTTTTAAAATTGAGGATGAAAATATGGTTGCAAAGGTGATAAACTTCCTTTGGCACATGTGGAAAGCAAGGTGCTCTTGGATTTATGATTCAAAAGCTATTTATACTCGCATGATTCTAGCCCAAGTGAACTCTGAGACAATGGATTTATACAACAACTTGCATCCCAGGCCGACACAAGCCAAGGAGTGGTATCATCTATTTGGGTTGCTCCTTCTATGCATTTGCTTAAGTTCAATGTGGATGCTGCTCTTAAGGACGGTTACCTTGCAATCGGAGGGCTGGTTCGAAATACCGGGCACTATATTACACTCATTTTCATATCGCTTAGGAGGTGCATGATTCAACGCTGGGGAGCTTTGTCCAATTACCATCCTATGACCATGGCTATTAATCGGGGTTTCCTTGACATCATTTTCGAGGGAAACCTTCTCATCCATAAACGATATTGAAGACAGATTTGCTATTGGAAATATCATTCAAGATTGCCTTTACCTTTCTTCTTGTTTTTCACAAGTCTCTTTCTTCAGGTAAAGAGGGAGGGAATACCCCTGCCCACTTATTAGCCAAGGAAGGCTTATTATTATATGGTTGTAAGTGCTGGGGAGCCTCTCCACCCGTACATGTTCCTCTAGCCGTTTCGGCTGATATTTTGATTTAATAAATCATTTTTTTCCTTAAAAAAATGAAGATAGAGAAATAGAGATGTTTTTTTTAATTGAGATAATGTAAAATATAAATATGTATTATTTTATATTATTTTAGGATAATAGATAAAGTATCAGATGTGAATACCATAATGCCATATAAGGAATTCCACTAGATTAAATGCTTAATAATTTCATAATTTTGTCCTTTTTAACTTTAATATAAAAAATGATAATTTGAGAGGCATTATTGTCTTTCAAATCATGGTGTCCATTCAAATAATTTTGTAAATATTTTTGTTGATTTCAAATAAGTTGTTATTATTGGTGGCCTAGGTATTACCAAAGAAATTAATCAATACAAGAATCTTGAAGGCATTACCAATGTGCTGGAAGATGAAGGTCATCACATGGAAGAATCTGTAAGACTTGACATAGAGACTCCTTCAAAATCTTCTCGATTTGAAAGCTTATGAATTCAAAGTGAAGATTTTACAAGCACAACCGCAATAATCAAAGCTCTGGAAGAACTAAAACCACAAAGACTTGCAAAGAACATCAAATGACTCTCAAGAAACATCCGCAAACAATCTTCAACAGCTTGGATGAAATGGAGGAACAAATGGCTCTTATGATGAGTAGAATAAAAAGATGAATAATGGTCATCCTCAGAACCCATAAGTTCATCAAAAGACTCCTGAGAAAAGAAAAGATGATGAGTATCTTTGTTTCAATCAGAAGAAGCCTCGACATTACAAAGTCGAATGTCCAGAATCACTAAGAAGACTCAAAGAAAGAAGAATTGGCGTAAGAGCACTCCTTGCTTTGAGATGAGTCGACTATGAAGTTTGGTAATCGAAAGGCTATCGATGACACAAATTTTAATGGCACACATGGAAGATCCTAATGAGGTATGTGAATCAAATTCTAAATATAGCTCACTTTTATTTTCATGAAAATGCATGTTCTTCAACACCGATTCCAATCCAAGAAACTCGTAATTAGAAGAAACTCTTGACGATTTGATGTGTCAACTTGTCACCATACAAGCCGGTTATGAATCACCAAAGCCGAAAAGAATCTCTAATTCTGTGAGGTCAAAAGATTGAATGATGAACTGAACACGTTAAAACTAAGCAGAACTGACAAAGGAAAGAATCAAGATTTCGGCCATCGCATCAAGAAGATCAATCGAATCTTTGCTTAGTCTAGTTCAGCAAATGGATTCAAATTTTAGATAACAGATTGGCTATAATGTATCACATGAGCAAATTTTAGATAACAGATGTCATTGGTACATTGTCCTTTTTTCTCAAATGTATCACTTGAGCACCTCTCAAATATCTTGCATCTCGGATCATCCAGTTTAGGTGCATACACCTATTACTATAGTAATACTCATCAAATCAACACTACAAGAAAATTAGGTTATTGTGTCGGTGTTTTAGCCGCACAATACAAAACTGATAGCTATGTTTTTTGCTGCACTTTTAACATTGAATGCCACAAAAGATTATTTACCCACTATTCTCTAGTATATAAAAAATAATTTTACGGGTAATAATTTCCTTTTTTTCCCAAGTCAGCTCTCGCAAAACTTCGGTTAAAACACTGTCAAACTCTTCGCAAAAAATAAATAAATAAATATCTCTCGCAAATTTTGAGCAGGATTAAACCCTAGATTGTCGCTCTCTTCAATTCTCCGGGTTCTGTGTTCATCTGCCACAACGCTCCGATTTTTCATCCGTTTTTTTGTAAATTCGTTATGTGGCAATGGAATCTACTCGTCTCAGTTCAGTAAGTGACGATTCCGACCCGTTAACGTCGTTTTTTTAGGAAGCACAAGCACAGTATCGAAGATTTGATGGAGGATGCATCGATTGAAGATAGAGATGCATCTACCCTCGCTCGGGACTCTGTTCAAGAGAGACTGAGAAGACTCGTTCAACCTCTCCTGAGCATTCATCTATTCTTTTTGTTTTCGATATTAGATTGTTTTGAAAGAAATTTATTCAGAGAGTTAAAGAGGATCTACAGATTGATCGCCGAAATCATTACGAATGCAGTTGCAGAGATATTCTGTTTTGGTGAAATGTTGATCGATTTCGTCCTGGACGTTGCCGGAGTTTTGCTGGCCGAGTCTAAGACGTTCATTAAGCTCCTGGTGGTGCTCCTGCTAATGTTTCTTGGCTCCTCCTCCTTTGTTGAAAGGTCAGCCTCTCACCTCCTTTTTCCGGTTCATATCCACTGTATAATCCTTCATGTTCTCTATCTTGAGCAATTTGTTTTTGTTTAATTTATAAGATGAAACTATAAATTTGGATTGGGTAAATGGTGATATGAGCTTTTTTATGGATCACTAATATGCAAAATGATAAAAACGCTAGAGATTTCAATGCTGGATTAAAAAAATGAATCGAAAGAGCCGGAAAAAGGATTTCATAAGCTTTTTGGATTATTGTTTTCAGTTCTGTGATTATTGTTTTTGATTGTTCAAATCTGAACTGGGTCTACTCTCACTTATTTCCTGGATGAATCAGTCTGCAATTGTTTGAATCTTCATGATTTCTCCTTTGAATAAATCCTATGTGCATACGGTCAGGGTTGAATCACATCATAACTTGTGATAAAAGATGTGGCTTTATTATTGATTTTATTGGTTTACGTTGTTCTGGACGTTGAGCATTGTCTGGATAGAGTTCATTGAATTATTTTTTCGAATGCTATCCTAGGTTTCTCTGGATATTGATTATCATCACAATATGCTGGGCTCACACCAGAAGGTGAATCCAAAGGAAGTTATAGTTGGCTGGTAATTCTCTGCAATATTATTTTTTGTTTTGTTTTTGCATGCGTCACAGGGGGCAGTGCTTTGATTCATGACTTCTACACTAGAGAAGTCACAAATCCTCTTCATCTGATTGTTGACACAGGATGTTGCAATCCAGAATCTGCTATAAAAGTAAGGCATCTTCTTGTCAACACTTTGATTTGAATATGTTAAAATATAGGTTAATACTAAAGTTTAATATCTTTTATCTCTTTTCCTTAGTGTCCTAATGATGTAATTAGGATATTTTTCCCTGCTTTATCTTCTTCTGTTTTTTGCCTAAAAAAAAGCTGTTCATAGCCGCTGGAATGTTGTTTTCTAGTCGTTGGAGGTTTTCCTATATATATTGTAACCCGCCTTATGTTCTCCATAAGGTTCTATCAATAAAATATAAGTTTCCTCCTATCTTTTCTACATGGTATCGTAGACTTGTACCTAAAGATCTTCTTCTCTTTCTCAATCCCATTTTCCGAGATTTCTTCAAAATCACAAAAATGGCATCTACTATCAATCCTCCGATATAACTCCAAACTTCAAGTTCAACTGAGTTGCACTCAATCGTGGAGGTAGCAATGATAACTCAGACTCTCCTCACAAACCACAAATTCGATGGAAACAACTACCATCTCAGAGTTCAGATCCCCGCCATGTTCATTGGCCGGAATGAGCAGGGAAGGATACTTAATCGAGAAATTGCCGAGCTCATTAAAATGATCCTCAACCGAGGCAATGGAAGGTCGAAAACAATGTGATTATGTCATGGCTCATGGGTCCACGACTGCGGAGCAAAGTGAGAACTTCATGTTCTACAACACCGCAAATGAAATCTGGGTCATTGCTCATGAACTTCACTCCAAGAAAGACAACACATCGCCCATCTATGATCTAAAATCTCAATTGAAGGATCTCGAGGCAGGTGATCAAGAAGTCACTCAAGATTACAACCAGCTTGAACAAAATCTGCAACAACTTGATCTTTTCAAAGTGATCACAAATGGAAGTGCCCTAACGATGCAAAAATTCACACGGGAAATAATTTAGAATGATGTGGTCTTTTCCTTCCTAACGGGATTGCACCCTAGTCTGCATTTATGTGTGAGGTAGGATTCTTGGCAAATCTCCTCTTCCTAGCCTCAAGCCTCGCTTTCTCGAGAGGTCAAACACGAGGAAAGTAAGAAAACTAATGCCGGGAACTCAACTTCACGCCTTCTACTCAACTGATGCTCCCGCCTCCGCTTCTTGTTTCAAAAGCGAGCTCCCCTCAAAAGTGGCAAGAAGGAAAGGCCTTCGTGATCACCGCAAGAAAGTTGGGCATCCTAAGAGTCTTGGCTGGAAGCTTTATGGAAAGCCTCGGCCGACCGAAACCTAGAATCGGGACATGAAAGCGAGTCCTAAGGTCCCTATCCGCTCACACGAGCGAGGGTACTCTAAGGAATCTCCTCGCTTTCTCATGAACATGTATTGAGGTCCTAAAAGGCTCCTTCTTTCTGCTCCTAGCTCGCACACCTTCAAACACTTACACCGCTTCGTGGGTACACTCGTAATCACTCATTCCTACATTATATTCGACCATGGTCAACAACTATGGATTGTTGATTCTCGTGCCTCTCAACATATGATCGAATAAGGGGTTGTTTCACTCCTTCCGCTCGTAAACAGAAAGATTTGTGAAAATTGCCGATGGATCCACTTCAAAGTTCAAGCGGATAGATCCATCATTTTCTCAAGGATCTGATCCTTGATCAGTGCTTTATGTCCCAAATTGCCTTGTAATCTCTTATCGCTTAATAAATCGTTAAGAGACAAAAATTGTCTGTGATGTTTCATGAGAATAAATGTGTCCTACAGTGAGACCAACTTTGGGAAGATGATTGGCAATGCTAGAGCCACTTCCTCTACTTGTCGCTCGCTAACACTGCTCTCTCAATGAAATGTACGTCGCTTTTGTCACCGGTTCTCATTAGTTGTAATAATAGTGACCCTATTGTTTTACGGCACTATGATCGGGTCACCCCAATTTCTTGTATCTAAAAAGGCTCGTGCCTCATTTGTTTATCAATAAGAATGTCTCGCATTTTCAAGCAGAAGTCTCATTGTATGGCAAAACAAAGTAGGACTGTTTCATACTAAGTCTTATGCTCCTTCCAAGCCTTCCATCTTATACATATAGTGATATTTGGGGACCTTCAAAGCCAAGAATATCACCGTACAAGATGGTTCATTTCTTTCATCGATGATCACACCGCACTCATTGGGTGTTCTTGATGAAGGAAAAGGTCAAGCAGAGCTATCTTTATGAAATTTTTCCTCATGATTAAAAATCAATTTGATACTCGATATCAAAATACTCAAGTCGATAATGGATCCGAGTATCTTGAAAAACAATCGAACTTTCTTCAAGCGAACAGGTGGTATCATCCACCTGACTTCCTCGTGGTTGACACTCCCAACAAAACGAGGTTGCAGAGAGAAAGAATAGCACCTCCTGGGGATATCGCTAGTGCCCTCATGTTTGCCATGAAGGTGCCCAAGCACTTTCGGGAGAGGCACTTGATCGCCACTTATCTCATAAATAGAATGCCATCTAGGGTGTTGAAATTTAAAACCCTCAGGATGTTCTCGTCTCAAAAGCATAAGATCTAGACACTTGATACAAACTCTACCTTCTAAGGTTTTTAAATGTACTGTGTATGTCCACAATCACCACAGACCAAACTTGAACCTAAGGCATTCAAGTGTGTCTTTATTGGCTATTCTCCTGATAAAAAGAGGTACAAATGTTACGCCTCAAACCGTAAAGTTCTTTAACACCATTGATGTTACATTCTTTGAAGAAAACCCTTCTTTGATCAAGAAGAATCCAACGGGATTTTATTTCCTCCTCTCAAGACGGGATACGAGTCCTAGTACCTTGCACTCTTTGGACAGAGGATGTATAAATCAAGCGGGATGTCACTACCCTCGATAATACTCAAAACTCATCAAATCCGAGTCCGTAACCTTTATACCCAAGAACTCCTGTTCAACTAGTCTATACTAGAAGAAACAGAAATGATCTTGAAAATCAAGAACATCAACCTCATTCTGAGGATGTTGATCCCTCCGAACCTTATGACACATCTCAAGGTCAATCTGAGGATATTACTACCACAGAATCACCAGAAAGATCTTTTAGCATCATAACTACGATGACATACATCTATTGCTTTGAGAAAAGGAACAAGGGCTTGCACCCAATATCCTTTATATAATCTCCTAAAGCAATAGACAATATCTCTACTTTATCAAGTTTTTATACAAAGCTTGGATAAAAACAATATTCCTCACTCTATCCATGAAGCCTTAAGGATTCCCGAGTGGAAACAGTCATTAACGAGGAGCTACAAGCTTTAAAGAATAATCACACTTGACACCGACCTCTCTCCCCAGTGGAAAGAAAACAAAGAGGGTGCAAATGGATTTTCACTTTGAAATACAACTCGATGGTACCATTAATAGCATAAGGCTAGATTGGTTGCTGGGGTTACACTCGCACTCACGGCATAGACTACTGTGAGACTTTTGCACCAAAGTTGGCAAAATTAAACACCATTGTGGTGCTCCTATCTATTGTCGTGAATCTAGATTGACCCTTACACCAACTAGATGTGAAAGATGCCTTCCTAAATGGTGACCTAAAGGAGGAAGTATACTTAAAATTACCTCCTGGAATTGACTATCCAGAGCGTAAAATAAGGTGTGTAATTACATAAAGCTCTTTTATGGATCAAACAATTCCCCAGAGCTTGGTTTGGTCGTTTTACCAAAGTTGTTAAGAACCTTGGGTTCATACAAGGTCAAGCTGACCACACTATGTTCACCAAGGTGTCTCCTACTGGGAAAAGAGTCATCCTCATTGTATATGTGGATGACATTATCATAACTGAGGATGATGCCCCTGAGATTGAATCCCTAAAGTATTGTCTTGCAAAGGAGTTTGAGGTTAAAAACCTTGGACAGATGAAATACTTCCTTGGAATGGAAGTGGCTAGATCTAAGGAGGGGATTTTCATATCCCAAAGAAAGTACATCTTAGATCTACTTACTGAAACAGGGATGCTTGATTGCAAACCTGCCTCCACTCCTATTGACCCTGGGGTGAAGTTGGAAAATGAGAGTAAATCTGCCCTTGTGGATGTAGGCAGATACCAAAGACTGATGGGAAAATTGATTTACTTGGTTCATACTGCAGACTGCACATTTGCTATGCAAGAGTCCGTCACCTGGCTTTATGCATCATCCTTGTCAAGAACATCTTGATATTGGCTATAGGATGCTGAGGTATCTAAAATGGACTGCTGGTCAAGGTCTTATCTTCAAGAAATCTAAAGATAGAAAGATCCAAGTCTTCATTGATGCTGATTGGGCAGGTTCTGTGATTGATCGAAGATCTACTACTGGCTATTGCTCCTATTTTTGGGGAAATCTCACAACTTGGAAGAGTAAGAAACAACCGGTGGTTTCTAGAAGCAGTGCAGAGGCTGAATTAAGGGCCTTGGCCCTAGGTATTTGTGAAGGCCTGTGGCTCAAAAAGATCCTGGTTGACCTACACATCAAGAAAGAGCATCCTATTCTTCCATCTTGTGATAATGTGTCTGCTATCAACATGTCTGAGAATCCCATTCATCATGACAGATCCAAACATATAGACATTGATGCATTACTTTATCAAAGAAAAGGTTGAAGGTCAAGACATTAGCATTGAATTCATACCTCTCAAGATCAAGTGGTCGATATTTTTACTAAGGGATCCGCTTTTACCTATATTCACTGTAATGAGAAGCAAGCTAGGTCATACTCTATCCACAACCAAGCTTGAGGAGGGGTGTTAAAATATAGGTTAATACTAAAGTTTAATATCTTTTCTCTCTTTCCTTAGTGTCCTAATGATGTAATTAGGATATTTTTCCCTGCTTTTATCTTCTTTCCGTTTGCCCAGAAAACACTGTTCATAGCCGTTGGAACAGTGTTTTCTAGCTGTTGGAGGTTTTCCTATATATATTGTAACCTGCCCTTATGTTCTCCATAAGGTTCTATCAATAAAATATAAGTTTCCTCCTATCTTTTCTATAGAATAGTCTTATGATATCCCATATGTAATTCACAAAAATTGATGTGCTGTCTAGGCTGGGAGAATGGGGTGATCATCTCACTTTACAAGCGGCTGCAGACAAAGTAAGTTAAAATCTGATGTTCTCCTTTTCTTTAACATATATTCTATCATATTAGTTCTGATATTAACAATTTTGAACAAAAGCAATGCCTACTAATAGCTGAGAATGGAGAAAGTGTGCTTATTTTATGGCTCTACAAAGCACAAAAGGAAATGATTTGGCTAGAGTAAGCCCTTTGGAAACCCCTGTTTCCAAAAAGTATGCTTATTTTATTGCTCTTAGACGAATAGCTGAGAATTTGTGCTCATCTTAGCCTTTCCTTTTTTGTATGTACCTCCTTTTAGATACTTCGTACACCCACAATTACACTGTCAAATATGGGCTGTTTTTAATGCTATTTTTGTTTTGTTTTTTGTTCTTGTAAATTTCTGATTGGCATTTTTGTATGTATCATAAACTTGATATGATAACAGAGCCATAAGTCATATCATCTAGAGGCTCATGAAAGATGGGAAAATATTGCTAACACAGCATTCTAGCATTTCAAGAAGAGGGTAACCAAAGATATCAGTCAAGAGTTGTCCCAGGTACGTGTTGTTACGTGTTTATTGAATTTATAGTCCACTGCATGAAAGCATCCTGTATATGTATATAGGGTCCTGAGAAGGGCTGTACCATTTAAGACATATTTTTTCGAGTTTCTTCTTGGAATGCCTTGTTTATTTGTCCCGGTTCGTTTATCATTTCTATGTTTTCCTCCTCATGTTTCTTGTTTGATTGATACCTAATGAAAATTCATTCATTCCTTGAATTGAAGTGGTGAATTGCAGGAGTTGAATTTAGGCCAATAGCTCATTCAATACTAATAGATTGGATAAGAGGTGATCCAGTAACCGAACTCGAGCAGACGATAATACTTCTTCCTGAATTTTGATCTCACACACAATCTGATCATTGACATCTTCCACTTGATTTTTTAACCCTTTTCCAGACAATTGATAGATTGATAGAGAGTTAGAGACCGGGATAGCAAACAAATTTTCCAGAAAGCTATACAGGAACAAGGCGGAGGCCAGGTTTGTATGTTCTATTTGCCCATTTGTTAATGTAAAGTGGCCATTTGCTTCCTTCAAAGACATTATTTTGTTGACTTGTTCACCGCTTGTGCATTGTAGGTAATGGATACTTTGCTGAAATACTGCCATGATGCAGTTAAAGAACTAGGAGGAAGCTTCTTGATTTGCAACAGGTGCTAACAATATAACCTAAATATTTGAATCAGATTTTGTGTTAGGGTTTTGTGTATGTGTGTATTTGTGTGTATTGTGTTTTGCAATTTGCATAGCTGGCTGCATGATCTTTACTTAGTCAAGGGTTCATTCATAGCTTTCATGATAGCCAAGGCACTTGGGATTCCTTGTCTGGATGGGTACTTTGAGCCCCATATACTTTTCTCTTTGTTTGCATGATGCTAAAGCTAAATGTATTTTGCATTGGCTGGTTCCTGCTCGAATCAGTAACCCTTTGATGTGGATGGTAAAACCGACTAAACAGATTGGTCTCGTGTTTGTTACTTTGTTATATTACTTACCTATTTGATTTTCAGGACGCGTGTTTCACTTTTTGATTCTGATGCTTTCCTGTTTGGTGCTAGGACAGTTTACAGAGATATCTGTCTTGGTGTCTGTCCATGCCTTTCTTCTTTCTCATGTGCTTTGCTTCATTACCATTCTTATGAAACTCTTTTCCTATGTACAGGTGATGGAGGTTATGTTGTTTGCTATGAAATGAGTGATATTGAGAGAAAACACGGATTCGGAAGAAATTCTTTGGTATGTTTTCTGCTCTTTGCAACATTCGTGACAGTGGAGAGTTAAAGCATATCTGTTAATGCCAATGAATCTCTTTATTTTGAGAGATGTTATGGTAGAACATCAAATCACATTCATGTTCCATTTGATTGCATAAAGATTGTCTCTTTGTTTCTTATGTTTGTATTTGACATCTTCTGCATATAAAATTTTCACCTTTTGGTCCTAACTGGCTTCATATTGTTTAACCTGTGTCTGATTTTCAGATTATCTGTTCTTCTTGGCAGTGATTACTTCAACGGTGTGCATGGGATTGGTCCGTAGGCTTGAAATTTTGCATTGCCAAAATTCAAATATCTATTTGGAAATGTTATTAGTCCGCTTAGATCCCCAAGATATTCGGTATTTGATGGTATTTGATGCTTATATGTTCTTGAACAACTGGTCTCAAAGGGGACGTCATTTGTAAAAAAACCAAAAGTTTCAAAGAGAAAGGGCAAAAATTTGGTATATTGAATTGTTTCCCCTTTTTTTCTTCTTTCTTTATGTTTTCTGTTTTGAGGGTCTGGATGAATGAACAATAGGGTTTGGGTAGATTTATCAATTTTGCTTCAGTTTGGTTGTGCACGTATGAACTTTATAATTGGGACTTTAATGGTGCGCGTGGGGATGTGGGTGGGGGTGGTGTGGGGGTTGGGCTTGGGGTTGAGGTGGGGTTGGGGTTGGGGTTGGGGTAGGGGTGGGGTGGGAGGGGTGTGGGTGTGGGGATGGGGGTGGGGTGGGGAGTGGGGTGGGTGGGGTCATTCTGATTTTTATTTTTTTATAATTTTTGCTTTTGCCATGGGTGTGGTACCGTGGCAATAGAGTTTAACTCTTTGTCACCATGTGTGACACCGTGGCAATAGACTTTAACTTTTGCCGCGTGTGTGGTGAAAGGCGTGGCAAGAACTTTTTGCCACATAGTTGTTTGTCACGGGTGACACAAAATAATAGGCGCCAATAGGTCTATTGTGTCGATCTTATCATCTTATTAAAAGCTTGTAATTTATAGTTTTAAGTTATTGTCAAATGGCTATAATAAAGGCAAGAAGGTTATTTTCTTTTCAGTTAACTTGAAGATTAGCCTTCTAGGTGTAATCAGGTACACAAAATAAAAGGATATGAATTTGCCATGTGTATATGCAGATTGCGATGGGGATTCAGCCTTGTTCTCGTATAACTCAAGGAAAGGGACTTCCTTGATGCATTTGGTGGTATCAAGAATGATCCATCAACTCAGGTAGGACAGAAGTGTGAAACTGTCCGCTTTGTAATCGTTTACGAGCTATACTTAAAAGATCCCATTTGATGTTAACTCTATAACAGGTTGAAATACAGACAGGCACTAGCTATTTGACAGCCTGTTTTTCAACCGATACTCTTCTTGCAACAATTCTAACAACTTTTTCTTTTTTCTTCTGTGAGGCAATTATAGTCAATTTTTGATTCCTTGTAAGTGATTCAGTCCTATTTTTCACTCCAGAAATCTGCAGCCTGTCAATTACGACATCTAGAAGGCGTATGAAATTGTTCAACAGCTGGGTTAGAAGTTGAACTTTGGTGTGGAAAACGGCATAGGTAAACTCTTTTTTATTCAATTATTGTAAGTTATAGTGTCAAAATGAATAAATTAATGTATCATTTATACCGATTTCAAGCATCTCTTTTGTTCACAGATTGATGTTCTCGCTGGCCTTTTAAGCGGCAGGCTTGTTCGAGAAAGGATCGGTCCAGCAATGTTTAATGCAGTACAAAGTCAGGTAATAGATCTTGGAACTCATAGCTCTCTCAAACGAAATTCAGTTTTAACCCGCCAGTTTGCCTTAGGGGTAATGCAGCAGTTTCTTTGGCAGTCTGGGCAGGTTCTACTAAACATCAGGTACGTTGGAAGTTATGGCTAATTGTTATGGGCGGAGGTCCCTTCTTTGACGTGTATTATGAATTGGGTGTAGTTGACCGGACCGTGGATACTTTGCTATGTATATAATATGTGTAAAGTGGCACACATATTATAGAATATTAACTTCTAATTGTATAATGAGGCCCTAGGCCAATAAGCGCTATTACTACCACGAGAGACTCTCATTAAACTATAAATTTAGTATGCTGACAAACGTCTTCAAATATAGAATATTAACTTCTTATTGTATTACTAGTGAGCCTGAATGATGGAGATAATTTCCTGGTATCCGGGACTATCTAGCCCGACTAATTCGAAATTCAGAACGGGTCATGCCTACAGAGTCTGAATGCTATTTATTCTTGGACTGCGTTTGTTTCGATTAAATTGTTTGAGTTGAAGATATCTTCTAGCTTAAAAGTCAATGTATGCATATTTTAGATACTACAAGTGAATCATCCGTAGGGGGCCCTTAAATACCTAAAATGTTGGTGGGCCCTAGGTGAAGGCCTCTTGGGCCTGTGCCTAGGGACGGCCCTGACCCTATCCTTTGTCCTTTTCCACAATGGCAAAGTCCTCTTGCAATGGTCCTTACCATGGATAGACTAACCCTCGTGTCTTTTACCTTTTCTAAACAGGGTTTCACTGAGATGCTGTCGGGTCTTGCTCAACTGACAAAACTTAAGCGATTGGTCATCCATTATGTAGCTAATTATGATGAAAGTCTAATTGTGTTCCTTAACGTCATTAAATCTTGCAATTATCTCGAGGAGTTTGTATTGGAGGTATGCACTAATTTTTACGCCATTTCCGTGTTTCTCTTGCCTCCTTCCCACTTGGTATGCATTTTTTGTCCCATGTTATTTGTATCTTTTGTGTTTCACGTTCCCCCTTTCAGCTTGATATGCATTTTTGTGTACATATTGTTTGCCTTTTTTTTTTGTTATTTTTCTTTTGATTCGTTGTATGTGTTTTAGGTAGTTCATGGACATGATAGTAATTGGTAAGAGGATGATGCTTTGTACCTAAAAAAATATGAACTAAATAGCCCTTCAAACTGTTAATCACATCTATGTAGATCTTCCCTTCATGGGTTTTTAGTTGCCGTATTTTATCATATAACGGTTCATTGGTTCAAGAATAAACACATTCTTGAGCACTGTTAGGGGCTCCCACCGGAATGGTCAACATTATGTGCAAATTGAAGCAGCAAACGTTCACAAAAAAGTACTGGATCAAGAACAAATTATTAAACTAAAGGTGGAGGATTATGATGCTGATCCCTCTAAATTGAATAAACAAGCTTTAACTTTGGCTCAAGAATGTTATGCTCAATACTTAGAGCAACAAGAGGCCGTTTGGAAGCAAAAATCAAAATTTAAGTGGTTTGCAACACATTTTTTTATCAAGCCACAGCTCGAGATCGACAACATAGACTGCAAATCTGCAAAATTCTGAATAGTCAAGGGGAATGGTGTACAGATAAAAGGGACATTAAAAATGCTGGGATTGACCTTTTTCTCTAACTTGTTACGTTCGGATGAGGCACATGACCAAGAAGCAATGGACTACTGTATGAATTTTATCCCAACTCTAGTAACAAAAGATCAACATTTGACTAGCCCAGTTACTAAAGAAGAAATGTGCAGTTTTCGACTTGGATCCTGCTGCTGGTATAGATGGCTTTACCGGTTCTATTTATAGGCATTTCTGGGATTTAGTTGCTGATGACTTATGGAGAGACTCAAGATTTTTTCTCTGGGTCACCTTTGCCTAAATCTATTGGTACCACACTAATCACTTTGATCCCAAAATCAGAGGCACCAAAAACTATTGCTGAATTTCGACCTCTCTCTTAGCACTTTAGTTAATAAAGTGTTCTCTAAAATTTTGAGTTCTAGATTGAGGTCTTTTTTTCCTACCTTGATATCTGAGGAGCAATCAACTTTCATAAAGGGTAATGACATCCATAGTCCAAGCATACAAGAGTTTCCTATACTAGTTCTTCTAATATTGCTCCTAGCCCTTTTGATCTGGTACAACCAAGCATACAAGAGTTTCCTATACTAGTTCTTCTAATATTGCTCCTAGCCTTTTTGATCTTGTTCATAGTGACATATGGGGCCCTTCCACTCTACCTAATGTCAGTGGGGCACACTGGTTTGTCACCTTCATTGATGACTGTACCAGGACCACCTTGATATACTTGCTAAAACAGAAATCTGATTTGGCTCATGTTTTTCCCACTTTCTATAATATGATCTTAACACAATTCAGTGCTAAGATATGAAAATGCAAGGGATTATTTCAAACAAGTCCTCAATCCTTCTTGTGAGGAGAAAATGATTATTCATGAGTCATCTTGTGTTCATACATCCCAACAAAATGGGGTGGATGTAAGGAAAAATAGGCACCTTTTAGATATTGCAAGGGCCTTACTTTTCCAGATGAATGTTCCATAAAATTATTAGGGAGAGACAATTCTTACTGATGCTCATTTGATAAACAAATTACCTACTATTGTCCTTGGAAAGAAGAGTCCCATTGAGGCTCTTAAAGAAGTATATTATGATTTTATGAATAGTGAAGGCCTTCCGCCAAAAGTGTTTGGATATGAAGTTTTTCACATATTCATATGCATAACAGGGGAAAACTTGATCCCAGAGCTCTAAAATGTATCTTTATTGGGTATTCCAACACCCAAAAGGGGTATAAGTGGTATCACCCTCATACTGAGAAATTGATCATCTCAAAGGATGTCACCTTTTATGAGGGGAGCTCTTATTTCTCTCAGACAGGCTCAGTTCTAAAAGAAGGATATTCCTTTAATCATAATACAGATCCTTATCTCCTGGATTTGGATCTTGAAAGTAAGGAGGAGACCTCAAAATCTTGATACCACAAATCAAGAAAAGTCAGTCCGGGACTCACAAGAATCTGATCCTCCACAAGAGGATAGTGAAACATTGAATGATAAAATCAATGAGCCACCTATTATCTACACCAGGAAAACCTAGAAAAGATTACTAAAGGGTGGCTCTGTTGATAAAGGTAACAAGGCACCTGATAATAATGCCCCTGAATCTCCTCTTGATACAGAGGAAATCTCTAGTCCTCCTAATGAGGAGACTGACTTACCTACTGAAGTGAAAACATTGATCTACCTATTGCAAAAAAGGAAAAGTGTAAGATCTTGCACCCTTAAGCCTCTCAGACTTATGAAAGAGCTTGTCTTATCACAAGATTTCTCAGAAACAAAGGAAATTCATGAAACATATGTTTGATGATTGTGTTCCAAAAAATCTGAATGAAGCTATGAAAGATGAAAAATGGATTAGTGTTATGAAAGAAGAAATGGATGCCTTGGAAAAGAACAAGACATGGGATCTGGTTAAGCCCCCAAAAGGGGTAAAACCAGTTGGATGTAGACGGGTATACACCATCAAATACATATCTGATGGTACCCTGGAAAGGTACAAGGCAAGGTTAGTTGCCAAATGGTACACTCAAACCCATGGAGTTGACTACTTTGAAACCTTAGCCCTTGTAGCAAAGATGAACATTGTGAAAATCCTTTTGTCCTTGGCAGCCAACTTGGATTGGCCTTTGCATCAATATGATGTGGAAAATGCTGATCTAAAGGAAACCATCTATATGGATGTCCCTCTTGGATTCACACTTGAGAAAGAGAAAGTTTGTAAGTTAAAGAAAGCTTTATATGGGCTCAAATCTCTTAGGGCTTGGTTAGGAAAATTCACCAATGCTATGCTCAAAATTGGCTATAAACAAAGACAAGGTGATCATACATTATTCATCAAACATAATCAAAATAAACAAGTTTCTATCTTACTTGTTTATGTTGATGATATTATCATCACTAGGAATGATACCGACACTAATCAGACTTGAAAAATCTGTTATGTCAAGAATTTGATATAAAACAGTTGGGTAAACTGAAATACTTTATGGGAATCGAATTTATGTATTCCAAACTTGGTATCTTCATATCCCAACAAAAGTACATCTTGGACCTTCTAAAAGATTGTGGAAAACAGTCAGAAACTCGTGGACACCCATTGAACTCAATCATGGGATTAATCTAGCCCCTCAAGATGAACTCGTGGACAAGCAAGCATATCAAAGGTCGTAAGGTAATCATCTACCTTTCTCATACTGCACTCGACATTTCCTTTCTTTGTCAACATTGTGAGTAGATACATGCATGATCCAAATGATGTCATCAAAAGGCTACTGAGAGGATTGTCTAGTATCTAAAAAGCTGTCCAGACAAAGGGATTCTCTTCAAAAAGGGAGAACAATTGACTCTTGAGGCCTACATAGATTCTGACTATGCTGGCTGTCTAGATGACAGAAGATCAACTTTTGGTCATTGTGTTTTCCTTTTTGGCAATCCTATAGCATGGAGAAGCAAGAAGCAAAGTGTTGTCTCCAGATCTAGTGTTGAGGCTGAATTTAGAGCTCTAGCCATTGGTCTTTGTGAACTCCTATGGCTGAGGATCATTCTAGATGACCTAAAGATCAACATGATATCACCTATGATTCTAAGGTGTGATAATCATCGCATTTGATATCTCCCACAACCCTGCTCAAATGATGATAAACCAAACATGGGAAGTGGACAAACATTTCATCAAAGAAAAGCTGGACTCCAATCTGATCAAATTATCCTTCATCAACTCTCGTAATCGAGTTGCAGATGTTCTAACTAAGGGGCTTCCTAAGAAGGCTTTTCACTACCTCCTTGGCAAGCTGGGAATGATTGATATCCATTCACCAGCTTGAGGGGGAGTGTTAGAAATAAATAATTACCCTTTTACCCTCATTCTATCGTAGCTTTTATCACAGGTAATTATGTAACTAATTATATTCCTAATCTATGGACTATGGTTAGTAAGGATATAATTAGTAGTGCAAGTATGCTTTTTTTTTGGCTTCCTTTTAGTTTGTCTTTAGTGCTGGAAACACTGTAGTGTTACCGTTGGAATAGTGTTTTCCAACACTATCTTTCATCCAACTAGCCATTAGATGCTTTTCCTCTCTTTTGTATTAAAGGAGGTAATTGGTGTAATAACTCCTAAGAGCTTTTAGTCTAATAATAAGAATACTTTCCTCTCTTTTTTCTTTCTTTCTTTACAATTATGATGTTAATTAGTCCTAAATTTAGTGTTTAATTAGCTGTAAAGGAGGTTTTTATCCCCTCTTTTTTTGCTTTCTCTCAAGGTGGGCTTCCTTAGGTCTCTCTAAAGGTGGGCTTCGTGTTCACCAACGGCTCTAAAGTGTCCAGAAAGCATTGTTCCACATTGATCATTCACTAGTAAACAATTTTGTCACCATCTCTTAACATTCCATTACCATAGAGAATGGATTAGATTCCAATAAAAAAAAAGCTATTAGTTGATTGTAATCCTAAACAGGACATAACATTCCTTTCACATCCTACATAGGCTAGATCACCAGAAAAAACAAAAGAAAATCTTCATCTCCTTTACATTATGATGCTATAACAAGAAGGTTCAATCATGTTACTTGCCCTTAACAAGGAAAAACATGTGTATGATGTGTGTTATTATGGAAAGAACAAATATAAATAGAAAGGCAAGATGGTGAATGTCATAGAAGATACAACCGCATATAGGCTTTTCGAGTTTCTCTCCCTCCTTATTTTGCACATGGAAGGTATATCACAAGTTGGTCATAAAGACATAAGAGTATCGCTCGTAAAAGTTGTGCCAAGCGTTTCAATCTTTCCTTCAGTAGATATGTAATTTGAAGATCCCTAATTCCCAAAACCAATCTCACACTCCTAACCCCACCCCCGCAAATTTACATATTTGATTTCTATATTTAAATATGTAAGCTCCTAGAATCATTCATGCCTCTAACACCAATATCAAACTTAGAACTTTGAATCTTAATGACAAACAGAGGTTAAACACTCGAAAACGAACACCGGAAAGGAAACAAATTATTCATAAAATAAATGACAAAACAGGTAGAAGCATTATCAACTGATTGAACAAAAACTATACTAATCTATTAGAAATACCACAGCTGCAGTCAGCTACAAACTAAACTATTATCACATCTCACTCTACAAATGACTAAATGTAATCATATTTGAGAGGGGGTAGCATTAAACGGTTCATGAACCAAGTAATTGAATGCATAGACATAAAAATCACAATCAACAAAAGTCTTAATTATTTCCAAAATCAAAGAAAAGTTGTAACCTTTAGGCCACTGAGCAATTAGCTTCTCTTTGAGAGATCCCACAGTAGTTGAAGGAATACACTTGTATGGTCCAATGTCGCCCATCAAAAGCCTGAATTTAATCTCAAGCAATTCTTGCACAACCATTAACACAGCCTCAAAACATCAAACACAAGGGTTAAATCTTTGAGCCTCACCACTCAAATCTGGTCCATTTTCCTCTAAGGTATCAAAAGAGGATTTCCATCTTTTGCATCGCCAATAAAAAAAAAAATGAAGAAAATTTCCCAACAACCAAAGAATTAAAAGGAATTACTATGAAATTAATGAACTAAATCACAAAATTAAACTAAAAAATCACTAAAATAATTGACAGATTTAGAAAAAGGAAAGAGTAGATGAAGTGAGAATGACACAAAGTAAATCTAATGGCGAATAATAAAAATAAAAAAAATGAAAAATGAAGGAAATTTTAAAACGAATATGCAATCAAAACGAATATGGATAATAATAGTAGTATCGATTATGAAATGATTGCCGGAACTAGGCCGAAATGATGTAGAATAACTCGGATATAGAAATTTCCATTCAAACTGCATAATTGTAGATTCAAAGGATATCACAAAAGTTACTTGATGTCAAACGACGCAAAAGCTAACAAGTTATTTAAGTAAAATCCATAAAGTGACTCGGACTTTTCTCTCTCTTCCTCACCCAAAAAGAGCCGGAAGCCCTTCAAACCTAGCAACATGAGTAGTAACCTGAGAAGTGATCGGGCGGCAGTGAAGTGATAGTCGGAAGAGGCCTGAGAAGTGATCCGGGCACCAGAGAGTAGCAGCAAGAGTAGTCACCGAAAAAGTGAACGGATCCGGCATAGTCACGAGAAGTGAACGGAGCAGAGAAGCAGCAAGTAGTCATCGGAAAAGTGATCCGGGCCTGAAGAAGTGATCCGGCACACACGATGCATGGCAACAAGAGTCACCGAGAAAGTGATCGGAGCCGGAGAAGTGATCGGGGCTGCAGAAGTGATGGCCATCCCCTTAGTAAAGGCCTCCAACATATTCTCGTCAACCTCCAACTGTGCCTTGAATGGAATGCCACGTATGTCAAGGTGGACCTTCATCTTCTGATAACGCGACTCAAAAGTTTCCTGCCTCAAAAACACCACGACCGATCCAGTCCACTCCTCAGCACGTAGAAAATCAAGTTCTTTGAGTTCTTGTAGACTCTTGATTGGAAGAGTCTTCACGGCCTTCACCTCCTTCAAGATAGTATTGATAATGGACGTTCGGTGATGACGAATTGCCGGTTCCTTCGGGTCAGGTACACTCAAGGTCTCTGAAAGAAATCTCCACTGGAGTCCTCCTCTGGCCAGATAGGATATTCCTCAGAATGTAGTAGTTGTCACCGTCAATTTTTTTCGCAGCATACCAGTCGGTATATTCATCCGCAAGCGAATTAAGGAATTGATATATCGCCGTACGAGAATCCATAGATACAAGTGGATGTGTATTGAATGATGTGTATTGACTGACAAAACAAATTCTAGGTTTAGGATCTCTTTATATAGGCATTAGCCGTGTTTCCCAAGTAGTAAATAAAATTACTAATAATTTATACGTAACACCCAAGTAATAAATTCTGTTAATAATTTATTCTTGTGCCACACGTAATAAATTCTGATGTAATTCACCTTATAAAAAAATATGTAATTAAGGTACGAAAAATAAAAAAAAATTATGTAATAAAAAAATTACATAATGAAAATTCTATACATGAAATTATATCAACATTAAATTCTATACATGAAATTATATCAACGCATATATTTAGATTTTATATCAACATACCTTAATTTTTTTATTACATAATTTTATTTTATTTTTCATATTATTTACATATTTTTTTATAAGCTGAATTACATCAGAATTTATTACGTGTGGCACAAGTATAAATTCTTAACAGAATTTATTACTTGGGTGTCACGTATAAATTATTAATAATTTTATTTACTACTTGGGAAACACGACTAATGCCTATATAAAGAGATCCTCAACCTAGAATTTGTCAGTCAATACACATCATTCAATACACATCCACTTGCACATATGGATTCTCGTACGGCGATATATCAATTCCTTAATTCGCTTGCGGATGAATATGCCGACTGGTATGCTGCGAAAAAAATTGACGGTGACAACTACTACATTCTGAGGTGTATCCTATCTGGCTAGAGAGGACTCCAGTAGAGATTCTTTCAGAGACCTTGAGTGTACCTGACCCGGAGGAGCCGGCAATTCGTCATCTCCGAACGTCCATTATCAATACTATCTTGAAGGAGTTGAAGGCCGTGAAGACTCTTCCAATCAAGGGTCTACAAGAGCTCAAAGCACTTGATTTTCTACGTGCAGAGGGGTGGACTGGATCGGTCGTGGTCTTTTTGAGGCAGGAAACTTTTGAGTCAACATATCAGAAGATGAAGGTCCACCTTGACATACGTGGCATTCCATTCAAGGCGCAGTTGGTGGTTGACGAGATTATGTTGGAGGCCTTTACTAAGGGGATGGCCATCACTTCTGCAGCCCCAATCACTTCTCTGGCTCCGATCACTTTTCCGGTGACTCTTGCTGCTGCTACTGGTGCCCGGGTCACTTAGGCCCGGATCACTTTTCCGGTGACTACTCTTGCTGCTGCTTCTCTGGCTCCGTTCAGTTCTCCAGTGACTACTCTTGCTGCTGCTTCTCTGGCTCCGTTCACTTTTCCGGTGACTACTTGATATGAATTCGGAACCGATGGTATTTCACGATGGACCCGAGACTCGACTCCAACGAAAGACGAGACTCGACTCAATGAACAAATTGGTCAACTTAATTTTTGAAGGACTTACAACCAAGCATTTGCAAGATTTTGAGGCCGTAAAGTCCGTCATATACGCTTACGGACTATCGGAATAATAATATCTATTAAGTCATATACTATATTATAATACTACTTATTATGGCAACTACATGGCTGGATTTGGAAAGGAGAATGGCGCCACTTTTTTTGGATTCATGAATTCAAGTTGGAAGAAATTAGATGCATTGACTTTGGACAAGTCAATATACATTGCAAGCTTCCTAAGAAGGCTTTTCACTACCTCCTTGGCAAGCTGGGAATGATTGATATCCATTCACCAGCTTGAGGGGGAGTGTTAGAAATAAATAATTACCTTTTTACCCCTGTTACTGTAGCTTTTACTGTTGGTAATTATATAACTAATTATATTCCTAATCTATGGACTATGGTTAGTAAGGATATAATTAGTAGTGCAAGTATGTTTTTTTTTTTTTTTTGGCTTTTTTAGTTTGTCTTTAGTGCTGGAAACACTGTAGTGTTACCGTTGGAATAGTGTTTTCCAACACTATCTTTCATCCAACTAGCCATTAGATGATTTTCCTCTCTTCTGTATTAAAGGAGGTAATTGGTGTAATAACTCCTAAGAGCTTTTAGTCTAATAATAAGAATACTTTCCTCTCTTCTTTCTTTCTTTCTTTACAATTATGATGTTAATTAGTCCTAAATTTAGTGTTTAATTAGCTGTAAAGGAGGTTTTTATCCCTCTCTTTTTTTTCTTTTTCTCCAAGTGGGCTTCCTTAGGTCTCTCTCAAGGTGGGCTTCGTGTTCACCAACGGCTCTAAAGTGTCCAGAAAGCATTGTTCCACATTGATCATTCACTAGTAAACAATTTTGTCACCATCTCTTAACATTCCATTACCATAGAGAATGGATTAGATTCCAATAAAAAAAGCTATTAGTTGATTGTAATCCTAAACAGAGACATAACATTCCTTTCACATCCTACATAGGCTAGATCACCAGAAAAAACAAAAGAAAATCTTCATCTCCTTTACATTATGATGCTATAACAAGAAGGTTCAATCATGTTACTTGCCCTTAACAAGGAAAAACATGTGTATGATGTGTGTTATTATGGAAAGAACAAATATAAATAGAAAGGCAAGATGGTGAATGTCATAGAAGATACAACCGCATATAGGCTTTTCGAGTTTCTCTCCCTCCTTATTTTGCACATGGAAGGTATATCACAAGTTGGTCATGAAGACATAAGAGTATCGCTCAGAAAGTTGTGCCAAGCGTTTCAATCTTTCCCTTCGTAGATATGTAATTTGAAGATCCCTAATTCCCAAAACCAATCTCACACTCCTAACCCCACCCCCACAAATTTACATATTTGATTTCTATATTTAAATATGTAAGCTCCTAGAATCATTCATGCCTCTAACACCAATATCAAACTCAGAACTTTGAATCTTAATGACAAATAGAGGTTAAACACTCGAAAACGAACACCGGAAAGGAAACAAATTATTCATAAAATAAATGACAAAACAGGTAGAAGCATTATCAACTGATTGAACAAAAACTATACTAATCTATTAGAAATACCACAGCTGCAGTCAGCTACAAACTAAACTATTATCACATCTCACTCTACAAATGACTAAATGTAATCATATTTGAGAGGGGGTAGCATTAAACGGTTCATGAACCAAGTAATTGAATGCATAGACATAAAAATCACAATCAACAAAAGTCTTAATTATTTCCAAAATCAAAGAAAAGTTGTAACCTTTAGGCCAATGAGCAATTAGCTTCTCTTTGAGAGATCCCACAGTAGTTGAAGGAATACACTTGTATGGTCCAATGTCAGTTCCATCAAAAAGCCTGAATTTAATCTCAAGCAATTCTTGCACAACCATTAACACAGCCTCAAAACATCAAACACAAGGGTTAAATCTTTGAGCCTCACCACTCAAATCTTGTCCATTTTCCTCTATGGTATCAAAAGAGGATTTCCATCTTTTGCATCGCCAATAAAAAAAAAAATGAAGAAAATTTCCCAACAACCAAAGAATTAAAAGGAATTACTATGAAATTAACAGAACCAGAATCACAAAATTAAACTAAAAAGAATCACTAAAATAATTGACAGATTTAGAAAAAGGAAAGAGTAGATGAAGTGAGAATGACACAAAGTAAATCTAATGGCGAATAATAAAAATAAAAAAAAAAATGAAAAATGAAGGAAATTTTAAAACGAATATGCAATCAAAACGAATATGGATAATAATAGTAGTATCGATTATGAAATGATTGCCGGAACTAGGCCGGAAATGATGTAGGAATAACTCAGACATAGAAATTTCCATTCAAACTGCATAATTGTAGATTCAAAGGATAACACAAAAGTTACTTGATGTCAAACGACGCAAAAGCTAACAAGTTATTTAAGTAAAATCCCTAAAGTGACTCAGACTTTTTCTCTCTTCTCTTCCTCACCCAGCGAAGAGCCGGGAAGCCCTTCAAACCTAGCAACATGAGTAGTAACTGGAGAAGTGATCGGGCAGCAGCAGCAGCGGCAAGAGTAGTCGCCGGAGAAGTGATCCGGGCCTGAGAAGTGATCCGGGCACCAGTAGTAGCAGCAAGAGTAGTCACCGGAAAAGTGAACGGAGCCAGAGAAGCAGCAACAAGAGTAGTCACGGAGAAGTGAACGGAGCCAGAGAAGCAACAGCAGCAAGAGTAGTCATCGGAAAAGTGATCCGGGCCTGAGAAGTGATCCGGGCACCAGTAGCAGCAGCAAGAGTCACCGGAAAAGTGATCGGAGCCGGAGAAGTGATCGGGGCTGCAGAAGTGATGGCCATCCCCTTAGTAAAGGCCTCCAACATATTCTCGTCAACCTCCAACTGCGCCTTGAATGGAATGCCACGTATGTCAAGGTGGACATTCATCTTCTGATAAGGCGACTCAAAAGTTTCCTGCCTCAAAAAGACCACGACCGATCCAGTCCACTCCTCAGCACGTAGAAAATCAAGTTCTTTGAGCTCTTGTAGACTTTTGATTGGAAGAGTCTTCACGGCCTTCACCTCCTTCAAGATAGTATTGATAATGGACGTTCGGTGATGACGCAATGCCGTTCTTCGGTCGGTACACTCAAGGTCTCTGAAGAAATCTTCATCGAGTCCTCCTCATACCGCCGATAGGATATTCTCTCGTAATGTAGTAGTTGTCACCGTCAATTTTTTATGACATACCAGCCGAGTATATTCATCCATAGCAGTCGAATTAAGGAATTGATATATCGCCGTACTAGAATCCATAGATGCAAGTGGATGTGTATTGAATAATGTGTATTGATTGACAAAACAAATTCTAGGTTTAGGATCTCTTTATATAGGCATTAGCCGTGTTTCCCAAGTAGTAAATAAAATTACTAATAATTTATACGTAACACCCAAGTAATAAATTCTGTTAATAATTTATTCTTGTGCCACACGTAATAAATTCTGATGTAATTCACCTTATAAAAAATATATGTAATTAATGAAAAATAAAAAAAAAATTATGTAATAAAAAAATTACATAATGAAAATTCTATACATGAAATTATATCAACATTAAATTCTATACATGAAATTATATCAACGCATATATTTAGATTTTATATCAACATACCTTAATTTTTTTTATTACATAATTTTATTTTATTCTTCATATTATTTACATATTTTTTATAAGTTTGAATTACATCGTAATTTATTACGTGTGGCACAAGTATAAATTCTTAACAGAATTTATTACTTGGGTGTCACGTATAAATTATTAATAATTTTATTTACTACTTGGGAAACACGAGTATTCCTATATAAAGAGATCCTCAACCTAGAATTTGTCACTCAATACACATCATTCAATACACATCCACTTGCACATATGGATTCTCGTGACGGGCGATATATCAATTCCTTAATTCGCTTATGGATGATGAATATGCCGACCGGTATGTCATAAAAATTGACGGTGACAACTACTACATTCTCGAGGTGTATCCTATCCGGCTGTAGTGAGGACTCCAAAGAGAGATTCTTTCGTGAGACCTCGAGTGTACCGACCCGGAGGAGCCGGCACTTCGTCATCTCCGAACGCCCATTATCAATACTATCTTGAAGCGAGTTGAAGGCGTGAAGACTCTTCCAATCAAGAGTCTACAAGAGCTCAAAGCACTTGATTTTCTACGCGCGCAGGGTGGACTGGATCGGTCGTGGTCTTTGAGCCAGAAACTTTTGAGTCAACATATCGTAAGATGAAGGTCCACCTTGACATACGTGGCATTCCATTCAAGCGCGCAATGGAGGTTGACGAGATTATGTCGAGGCCTTTACTGGGGATGGCCATCACTTCGCAGCTCGATCACTTCTCCGCTCCGATCACTTTTCCGTGACTTGCCGCCGCATCGTGCCCGGTCACTTAGGCCCGGATCACTTCTTAGGCCCGGATCACTTTTCCGGTGACTACTCTTGCCGATGCTTCTCCTCGCCCGCTCGGGCTTCTCAGCTGACTACTCTTGTGCCGCTTCTCCTCTCGCTCACTTTTCCGTGACTACTTGATATGAATTCGGAACCGATGGTATTTCACGATGGACCCGAGACTCGACTCTAACGAAAGACTCAACTCGACTCAATGAACAAATTGGTCAACTTAATTTTTGAAGGACTTACAACCAAGCATTTGCAAGATTTTGATCTGTTATGTCAAGAATTTGATATAAAACAGTTGGTAAATCAAATACTTTATAGGAATCGAATTTATGTATTCCCAACTTGGTATCTTCATATCCCAACAAAGTACATCTTGGGCGTCTAAAAGATTGTGGAAAAACAAGGTTGTAAACCTGTGGATACATCCATTGAACTCAATCATGGGATTAATCTAGCCCTTAAGATGAACTCTGTGGACAAGTAAGCATATCAAAGTCAGGTAAGCGTGACTCATCTACCTTTCTCATACTGATGATCCGACATTGCCTTTCAATGTCAACATTGTGAGTAGACACATGCATGATCCAAACGATGTCATCAAAAGGCTACCGAGAGGATTGTCTAGTATCTAAAAAATTTCGCCCAGGCAAAGGATTCTCTTTAAAGGAGAACAATTGACTCTTGAGGCCTACGCAGATTCGACTATGCTTTGGCCAGGCCCAGATGATGAAAGATCAACTTTTGGTCATTGTGTTTTCTTTTGGCAATCATATAGCATGGAGAAGCAAAGAAGCAAAGTGTTGTCTCCAGATCTAGTGTTGAGGTCAATTTAGAGCTCACAGCCATTGGTCTTTGTGTGAACTCACATGGGCGAGGATCATTCTAGATGACCTAAAGATCAACACGATATCACTATGATTCTAAGGTGTGATAATCGATCGCCATTGATATCTCCTACAACCCCATTCATCATGATAGAATCAAACATGTGGAAGTGGACAAACTTTTCATCAAAGAAAAGGTCGACTCTAATCTGATCAAATTATCCTTCATCAACTCTAGAATCAGTTAGGATGTTCTAACTAAGCGGCTTCTAAGAAGGCTTTTCATCACCTTCGGCAAGTCGTCGGAATGATTGATATCCATTCACCACTTGAGGGAGTGTTGTAAATAAATAATTACCCTTTTACCTCCATTCTATCGTAGCTTTTTCATGTTGGTAATTATGTAACTAATTATATTCCTAATCTATGGACTATGGTTAGTAAGGATATAATTAGTAGTGCAAGTATGCTTTTTTTTGGCTTCGCTTTTAGTTTGTCTTTAGTCCGGAAACATCAGAGTGTAATTACCATTGGAATTGTGTTTTCCAACACTATCTTTCATCCAACTAGCCATTGGGATGCTTTTCCTCTCTTACGTATTAGAAAGGAGTAATTGGTGTAATAACAAAAGAGCTTTTAGTCCAATAATAAGAATACTTTCTCTCTCTTCCTTATTTCTTTCTTTACAATTATGATGTTAATTAGTCCTAAATTTATTGTTTAATTAGGTTTTGAAATGAGGTTTTATCCTCTTTTTTGCTTTTTCTCCAAATGGGCTTACTTAGGTCTCTCAAGCGCGTGGGCTTCAGTGTTCACCAACGGACTCTAAGTGTCCAAAAAGCATTGTTCCACATTGATCATTCACTAGTAAACAATTTTGTCACTATCTCTTAACATTCCATTACCATGAGAGAATGGATTAGATTCAATAAAAAAAAAAAAGCTATTAGTTGATTGTAATCCTAAAACAGGACATAACATTCCTTTCACATCCTACATAGGCTAGATCACCGAAAAAAAAAAAATCTTCATCTCTTTTACATTATGATCTATGCTATAACAAGAAGGTTCAATCATGTTACTTGCCCTTAACAAGGAAAATATGTGTATGATGTGTGTTATTATGGAAAGAACAAATATAAATAGAAAGGCAAGATGGTGAATGTCATAGAAGATACAACCGCATATAAGATTTTCGAGTTTCTCTCTCTCATTATTTTGCAACATTGGAAGGTATATCACAAGTTGGTCATGAAGACATAAGTGTATCGCTTCGTAAAGTTGTGCCAAGCGTTTCAATCTTTCCTTCCCTTGTAGATATGTAATTTGAAGATCCCTAATTCCCGAAAACCAAATCTCACACTCTAACCCCACACCCCACAAATTTACATATTGGATTTCTATATTTAAATATGTAAGCTCCTGTGGAATCATTCATGC